>BMAC01000060.1:198000-218016 GCA_014905375.1 Phtheirospermum japonicum | reverse complement strand
TACATTGCTGGTACAACTGAACTAGGTGTGTGGTACACAAAATATACTGGTACTGAACTTATAGGGTACACTAATTCAGATTGGGCTGGAGATGTAGTAGATAGAAAGAGTACTACTGGGGGATATTTTTTTCTGGGTAATAACCTAATTTCTTGGTACAGCAAAAAGCAAAATTGTGTTTCTCTTTCTATAGCTGAAGCCGAGTACATTGCAGCTGGAAGTGCGTGCACATAATTACTGTGGATGAACCAAATGATTGAGGATTACGTTCTGCACAGTAGTATCTTGACGGTGTTGTGTGACGATTCCAGTGCCATTGACATCTCCAAAAATCCGGTCCAGCATTCTCGAATAAAACACATTGATATAAGGTACCATTTCATTCGAGACTTAGTTGAGAGGAAGATTGTTAGCCTTGAATATATTGGAACTGACAATCAGCTAGCTGACATCTTCACTAAGGTATTAGATTACAAGACCTTCTCTCGTTTGAGAAGAGATCTCGGTATGTGCATTGTCTAACCAATGTTGGTTTGCGATGTTGTGACACCTACTATCAACATCAAGTCACAACATCTGTATATGTTTGCATGCATTTTTACCTTTCTTTTCATACATTATACTAATGCATTGAGGTTAATTGATAGTGCAATAAGGTCCTCTGTTGTAATAAAAGTAATGACAAGAAGAACCAACCTCTGCAATAAGGTTAATTGGTTTATAATGTTGTTAGTAATAAAAAGCAACATTGGATCAAAACACTGAATTCATAATGTGTTATGTTTTAACCTTTTAGGTCATGATTTTTAGGCATTCCCTAGGATATTCATACTTTATGAAGATGCCATCTTGCTGTGCGTTTTGTTTCTTGTGTTCGTGTCTTACTTGAAATCTCTTAATTTTGTTTTGTTTGAACTAACCAAGTGTTTCAGTGGGGTTAAAAACGGACGGCTGGACAGGTAATAACGAGGTGAATTTGGTGAGTGAAAATTAACATTGCACATAATAGTTACAACTGTGCTTATGGTTCATTAAAATTCGGCTTTGTATTTCGGCCATTTGTAGCTCGGGTTGTGCAATTTTATTTTTAAGAACGGGAGTGGGTATTGAAAAGATAATGGGCTTGTTAGTGTGTTAGTGTTGCCTAAATTGAAGGGGAGTGGCGTTTTTATAAGAAGGAAATAAAAAATTCTGTTTTACTCCTAAAACCAGCCGGTAGAATTTTTTTGGGAATTTTCCTTTATTTTTACCTTCTCTCTCCTTGTGTGCAACGGTCACTTTTTGGAGGATAAAAAGCTGACTTCCTTTTTACCGTTTGCTCACAATTCCAAAACCCCTTTCGAATTAAAACTCTGCAGATTCCTAACCCTCTCAAATTCTCTCGATTTTCTTGTTGGTTGTGTGTCTGTGTGATTTTGCAGAATGTCCATTTCGCCACCGCCGTCCTCATTTGTCCCAGAACTGCCTGAAGAAGTTCGCCGCTCCGGCGAACAGGTCCCGTTGCCTTATCCGAAGTTTGGTGGCCTTGATATTCGCGAGGAAATCGGTGGTGGTAGTTCTTCAAACCCACCACTATCAACATCGCCACCACCTTTGCCAACGCCCGATTCTCGCGCTGCTGTACCTGTTTCATCACCGGTCGACGCCACACCAATAGCTCAAGTTTTCCCAGGACAGCCCGGGAATAAAATTGACGTGGACAATCCTCCAGATTTGGCGTTTGTGTCTGAAACCTTTGGCCGTATGGGGAACCCAACCTTGAAGCGGTCTAGGCGCTTGTGCAACATACCCCCCGGCGTTGTGCCGCCCGCGGTCCCAAAAAGCAAGGCAGGGCCGCGTTGCCACGTGCCTATCGAACACATGAACCTCCAGGAGGATGTGATTGTGGAATCCAACGAGATGATGGAGACTTTGTGCCTGCTGCTCCGGTTGAGGGGTCTGAGCCGCCACCGTCTTCTGCCCAAAGTTTGCTGGCGAAGAAGTTTACTCGCCGAAAACAGCTTGTGCGCAAAGCCGACAGGAGATCAGGTCGGCCAAAGATCAAAGTCTCTCCTAAGTCCTCTGCGACTGAGTATTCCTCCCCTCCATATACTGTGCTGTATTTTATCACCGGCGAAGTTACCAGTTCCGCTATGCTTGAGTCTGATATAGGTCTATTTGAGTATTCCCCTAATTCATCATTTGATGTGCCCCTGAAAGATATCCTTACTGCTTGCAAGAAGGATAGAAAGAAAAAGAAGGCTACTGCAAAGGACAATGCTGCTAGCAATGTTGATACCTCTTTACCAACATTGCATCGTTCCCCTGCTGTTTCGTCCTCCAGTGCTGCATCCATTCCTGGTGCTTCTCGTACTCCTACGCCATCTTCGTCAGCTGCCTGCAATCACTCTTAGTCGTCTGAAGGCACTTCCACTCCGGTTCTTGAGCTTGAGGACATGGAACCTTTTTCTGAGAAGTTCCTTATTGCCGAGGCTGTGGAGTTGTTTGCCGCGTACCAAACCCACCACATGATCGCCGAGCGTCGAGTGCCGATTGAGTTCTTTGCAAAGCACAACCTCATTTCCTATCTCCAACATAAAGGTATGTATTCCACCYTGTCAACTGCCATGCCTTTTGTGCGGGAAATTGTTGTTGAGTTTTATGCCAATCTTTTGCCTTCTGTGGTTGATCTGGAGTCGGTCAATTATGGTAAAGTGTTTGTGCGTGGAAAGGTTTTTTCGTTCACCCCGGCTTTGATTGATGAGTTGTGTGGCACTGAGCCTTACCGGGGTGACTCATCTGTGGATGATTTGAATGAAGTTGTTGTGTTTTTGTCTCGTGGTTTGGTTAGTTCTTGGTTTGAGCAGCTCCCTAGCACCCGTCTTTCGTCTCTGTACTCCATTATGCATAAGGTTGCGATTTGCAATTGGGTCCCCTCTAAGAACACAACGTGTGTTACGAAGCCTCAGGCCCAGTTCTTGTTTAAGCTTGGGAAGGGGATTAAATTCAGTTTTGGCCAACATGTTTTTGATATTATTACTAAGTTTGCCACATCTAGGTCTGCCGCCTCGTTGTGTTTTCCATCTTTGATTTTCAGATTGTTGGAGAGTCAAGGTTTGGACCTTGGTCCTGATGATGTGCTCACGGGAGAGGTGACTTGTTTGCTTTCCGTGGCCAACATACTACTGGTGCCAGGGTTCTTGATTTGCCTTGGCAGGCTCCTCTCCAGGATGATGTTGCTAGTGATGTTGGGAGGGACGATCCCAACATGGTCCGCGTTTTTGCGCAGCTCTTGCGTGCGCATGTTGCTTCTATTGACTTGCAGATTACTCAGCTACAGGCACTTCGTAGCTCTCTTTTGGAGGCCATTTCCATTTCTGGTCAAAAACGGGGAGATGAAGAAGGTGGAGACGCTGACACGGACATAGGGGGGAGGAAATGACGTTAATGCCAAAAATGAGGAAGATGCTTGCTGCCGAAGCCTTGGCAAGCCTTGCTCAAGAGAAGAGGAGGAAGCGAATTCGAGCGCGCAACAAGGCTTTGAAGAGAATGATGAAAATGTGACAGAAGAAGAAGAGGAAGAATAGTGGTGAAGGAACTTCGACATCTCCTCGACGTTCTAAGAGGATTCGAAGTCAATAAGTTCCTTTACTCTGTTTTGGTTTGTTAAGTGTTATTTTGAACAATGACTGTATGTAATGTTGGTTTGAATTTTAACATATTGGGTGTTTTGTTTAGGGGGAGTTGCTTAACTTAGGGGGAGTTAGTAATTTTATGTTTGCGTCTTAGTGTTTTGTCCAGAAAGGCAAAAGGGGGAGATTGTTGAGGAATTTATTCTTGGCAATAATTCCTATTTTGTTATTTGCCTTTCTTGGGCACAAAATAAGTTAGGAAACTAGATTTAGGAATATATTGTGTTTCCTAGTTTATGTTTAAGACTTTATTTGTTTCCTAGATTGTGTTTAGGATGTGTTTTAGGTATTTACCAAGTTTAGAAATTTATGATTGTCTATTTAAGACATGGATTCCTAAAGCTTGAAAACATTGATTTTACGCACGGTTTTCTTGAAGACTTGACGCATGACGAAAGACGCACAAGCAAAGAAGAAGAACACGAAGAAGAGAAAGCTACTTGGAGCCATTGATTGTGAGAAACAAGGTCTTCGAAGTTGCGTGACCGATGAAGAAGATCTTGCCATTCCGGCAACAAGTATTTAGTATCAAGTTTATTGATATTTAGTTTTCATATATTACTTTATATTTMTGTATTGAACGTGAACAAGAAAGTAATATAGTTTTCGGGTTTGTACACCCAAGRTCACAAGTATTTACTTGTGAACTGAATTTGTTATCTCGTGTTCTTATCGTTTTATTCCGCTGCATATTTTATATTTTACTCTGGTCGATGTTGCTAAGCAATGTTGTTTAACATTGACTAAGAACATCATAAATCTGAGAATTATTCTTAAAACCATAGACCTTCTGATTTTACACTATGACTTGTCTTTCTATGGTAAAACCTATATTGAGTTGAGCATAATTTGGTCTTCTCCTAATTTGCTTGTATCAAACATGCTATGTGACTCCCAATCCCATTTTTAATGTAGTTGTTACTTTTTTCTTTTCAAACAAAAAAAGTTTACCCCTTTGTCTTAGCTTGTTTGTCTAGGTTTTTTTATCTTTAATTGTGCCTCTATATGTTCGCCTGCTACAAAAAGTTCATATTTGCTGAAATCTCTAGTGAGCGGTACGATGACCAACTAGTTCTGGGAGACAGAAAACATAGATGCATTTGTTAGTATGTAAAAGAGTTCTCTTCTCAATCGATGGAATAACCTTATCATCAGAGTTGGACGAAGCTATTTTGGAAAACTTGGCTTTTGGTTATGATAATCTGATTGATTTCAATAGCAAATGCATTTTCCAAGTTTTAGACCATGATATTGTTTACATGTTAACACCAATTTGTTAGTCAACTAATGTATATAGTATTATATTTTTAAGTTATGGTGCATGGCATTGCTGTTTTATAGTCTACTAGAATGATAAAGTAGTTATAATATGTAAATGGTGACTTCAATGATTTTTTTTTAATATTTTTTTCTAGCTAGGAGGAAACGTACTCTTTAATTTTTGTTGTGATGTTTTCTACTGACACTGCTACAGAAAACCCCCAACAGCATCGGTTGTTTTTGCTAATAAGCATCGGTTCTACAACTGATGCATATTAGATCGATGCCTACAGTCTGTACTATAGGCATCGGTTTTACAACCGATGCTAATAATATAAATATGCATTGGTTGTTTGACCAGAATCGATGCCTATAGTCATCAAAAGCCGATGCCTTTTGTCCATATACATTCACTATAGGCATCGGTTATCGTAGAACAACCGATGCCTATAGTTGCAGTATAGGCGTCGGTTTCACTGTAAACCGATGCCTAATTTTCACTAGACGCATCGGTTCTTTAAAAATCAACCGATGGCTATAGTGTAGCTATAGACATCAATTTTATTCTACAACCGATGCCTAATATCCTCTAAGGCATCGGTTATTAGAAAACAACCGATGTCTGAAGGTGAAATATAGGCATCGGTTGTTTAATACAAACCGATGCCTATAGGTACACTATAGGCATCGGTTTTTGTTCTATAAAAACCGATGCCTAATGCTCTATAAAAACCGATGCCTAATGTACTCTGAAGGCGTCGGTTATTGATAAACAATCGATGCTTATAGTTTACCTTTATGGATCGGCTTTGACATGCAGCCGATGCTTAATGTCTACATATACGCATCGGTTTTTTGAAAGCACCGATGCCTCTTGGCGAGATTTAGGCATCGGTTTGTATCTCACAACCGATACGTACCTGTTAACTATAGGC
Source organism: Phtheirospermum japonicum (assembly GCA_014905375.1). Classification (NCBI taxonomy): domain Eukaryota; kingdom Viridiplantae; phylum Streptophyta; class Magnoliopsida; order Lamiales; family Orobanchaceae; genus Phtheirospermum; species Phtheirospermum japonicum. The sequence continues at coordinate 212,150 of BMAC01000060.1, read as the reverse complement.
ATCAGTTTCTTTTCTACATAACCGATGCCTATAGTGTACCTATAGGCATCGGTCGTTGTTGAGTAATCGATATCGATTTTTTACGTATATGCATCGATTTTGTTGTTAAGAACCGATGTATATAACAATGTTAAAAATAGATGCCCAAATCTGATTATATACATCGGTGTGCACAAACCGATGCACAAATTTTTTGATAATGTTCAGAATTTAAAATTTTTATTTTAAAACATGTCCTGAAAATTGTTAATTACCATTTGCAAAAAATTAATTTAATTAAAAAAAAGCATTCTATTCAATAATAAATAATTCAAATGCAGAAATTCCCATCCTATCTAATAAAACACAAGTCGAACTAATTATTTTCATCGCACAAGTATAGCAAACAAACCCAACCTCATAGAATCATGTTCAACAGCACAAAGCTCGTAAATAAAAAGCATCTCGTTTCCTTCAAAAATACCCAGAGCCTTTCCTCCATTCTTGTGTTGAAGTTTGGCTCCGAACAACACCTCGTTCTTGAATTCCAACTCTGAATCCTTAGACAACCTCTTTTCTGCTATTTGTCTACCACTCCGTGCTGTTCCCTGTGAATGAATAAGAGTCACATTATTAAGTAAGACTAATCAAGAGGAAAATCCACCGACGTCCTCAGAATGTTCTGCACCAAGTTACAAAATAAATTACTTAATAACTAAGAAAAATTAATTAAAACTGAGAAATATATACCGAGTAATGTTTTCTGCCCACATCTCACGAACTTCATCGAGTGTTTCTTGCTCGTATGGTTCAACTCCAAATGAGTCCTACACAATCCGATTTAAAATTAATTTGTCATTTTAAAAATGAAGTTTAGGTTTGGAGTTTAAAAATCTTCAGTAAATTTTTACCACTTAAAAAAATGAGTTTGCACGTACCTTGTCTAATGAAGAATGGACACTGACCCGTATGCAAATGTCATACATATATCTCATGACATAATATCCACACTCACTGCCTCCTCGTTGTTGATTACACTATAAAAATCATATGAATCGTGATCAATATTCCACTATCAATCGGTGAGTCAAGATGAAATGGGTCGAAGAACTTTACTAACTTGCCTTCTAAGGTAACCGATAAATATACTATTTTATTTTTAATACCATAAAAAATCACTTACCGGCAGATTATTCCACACCATGTTTCTTCCTCTTCTTCCTTTTGTTGACATGTATGTCCGAACTGCCCTGCAAATAGTAATCATTGCACACAAGAATTTAATTAACACGCCAAGTATTAGTGTGAATAAACAATAAGAAATTATTACCTATATATTAAACATTTACAATTTTAAAACCAAAAAATGAGCGGATGAACCACCCAATCTTATATTACATCCAATGAAAAACTTCAAGCGATTTTATGAGAGTAGGCTATAGAAAGAATCAGGTTGTGGAAAATAGCAAAATTACATTAATACTATGAAACAACTTGCCCACGAAAATTGCCCACAAAAAAGAATTAGTACATTACTTTAACAATAAGGACCTGAAAGTGAATTATTTTTATGATGTTATTATAAAAAAGGACAGGAAGTTACCTTTTCAAAAAATAAGAGACACAAATATAGGGGGAAACTTTACGTACGTATTATAATGTGTCTTGATATCCAAGTCCCTCTTGTCTCCCTTTGGATCTAAAATAGAAACCTGATTCCTCCCGGGACATATCAGTAGCAGCACCTAGTGGTCACTACACATTTTCATAAGCACAAAGATTAATTATCTTTATAAAGTATCAATTGTAGTAAAGGAAATGCTAACAAGAAATAGTAATTTACTCGTCTAGGTATGGTGCTAGAATGAATGTCCTGCTAAACATCTCACCGAAGGCATAACTTATGTACGTCGTCACAGCAGTCGGGTCATTTAATATACTTTTCTTGCAGATCTTCGCTGGACAAAGAAATCCGATGGCACCGGGCTCAGCTAACCCAAGAAGACACCTGTAAATCATTAGTAGATTCATAACTTAATAAATTTAAGCTAAATATTAAACTAATTGATAAGGAAAAAGAAAGCTCGTACCGCGCAAAGACTTGCACAACAACAACACTGATCCACCCCATTCTGAACAGGCTCCGAATATCATCAATTGGCACGTGAATTTTTGTCTCTCTTTTATCATGGAAGACGGTTTTCTCTAGGTCCATAGAGATGTGGTCCATGTGAATGGGCATCGATAGGATCAGGTTGTGTAGCTCTGTGCAATTAGGTCCCAAAGTCTCCAAGACTACGTCATCAACAAGAGGTGGCCTTGGTTTTGTTGCAGATTGCTCACCACTTGTCTCCATGAGACTTGTTCTCTGTTTCTTTGGACATGGCCTTGTAAGTTCTTGTACATTTGGCCATGATTGAGCATACTAAAACTAAATAAATAATTGGTGAAGTTAAAATATATTTTATTACCTCTCTTGCCTTAACCAAACTGACTGGCCACTGCAAAAAGCTACTTAACGTTTCACCCACGTGCACCATTTCTGGATGAGCCGTCGCCGGTAGAGGAAGTTGTGCTGCACCCTCGACAATTTGATCTACTGAGACCTTAACATGACAAGGTGTCAACTTCTGATGATGCACGATTGTGTCTTCGCCGGTTGGGTAAACCATCCCGTATGCAACAATTTTTATGTCCCCCAGAATGGACAACGCCAGGCGGCACTTGGTCGGACTCTATTACTCAAAGTAGCCTAAAGTTAATGGTCTGAATAAAATTGATTATAGTCTGATGATGAATACAAATTAAAACTTGATGATAGCGAGTTCGGGTTTTATAGGTTATACCGTAATGGCCTGAGTACATGCAGGTATTGACAATGCAAAAATGCAAAAATCCCCTGACCGTAACTGCCTGAGTATATTATATAACAAACCTAATTTGTACAAGCCCCTTTAGTCTTGAATTCACATTCTGGATACAGGTAAATATATGTTTTAATTATGAAAGTTTATTTCTGGAAATTATACGATGAAATGCCATTAAGAGGCAATAATTAGAACTAACTACTCTATAATGAAAGGACGAGCAAAAAATGAAACTTGATATTGTCTAATACATGAATAGTGAAAAGACGACTCTGAAAAGGATAATGCCTAATGAATCTTGACTAATAATTACTTATTTATCAACCGATGCGGGGTGCTTGAATGAGTAGGTTTGTGAAAATACACAACATATTATCTAATTTATACCTCAACCATAGGAAATGGAGTCCCACCAACCGATTGGCAACTACTATGTGGACCTTGCGTCGGCGTGTGGAAGTCAGCCCCCTCGTCAACTCTTGATGGCATGTTTTGGTGAATAACTGGAGTCTTCGGACCTTGGTTATTCACTTGCTCATAAAACCGGTTGAATTGAGCTTGTAGAGCATCAAACTTGCCCTGCAACTGCTCTGTGATTTCTTGTGTCAGAGCCGCCCTCACCTCGTCCACTGACACCACTCCACTCTATCTCCTGCTTGTCTGACTTGGTCGACAAATAACAGACCTCACGGGCACGTGGCTACCAACACCTCGCACCCGACCCTGGTGCTCCTTCTTCCCTAGGGAAGCATTCAATATGTCATCGTGCCTCTGCGGTACAAACGTCCCTTCACTGACTTCTCGAGCCTTCTCAACCTGTTTCAAGAATTGATAAACATCATTTAATACACTTTCCCCATGTCATTAAGTAAAGTACTTCCAAAATTATATATTCTTACAAAAAATATAATTACTATTTTATCAACCACCCCCTTCGTTTGCTCATTTTGGATATCATAATTCCCCTTCTCGTCCTTCTTGATTCTTACTCGAACCCAATCCAAGCTGCGATCATCCGGAGCTATACTCGAGCTGAGCGAAGCACATGAAGACGATGATGAGAGAGGGTCTGATACAACCCACTTAGCTTTCGCACTAGCATATCCACTGGGTCCTAAAAAGTGCGGATGTTGGTTGTGAGACTGGCTCTCACGAGCTTTCCTACTCTTTTCCTGGTAAAAAGTTTTAGGAAAATATTAGATATATATTTCTGCTTTTTTTTTAAAGGTAATACACAGTACATGCCTCGAATGCTTCAGATTGATGATCACTAACGAATTTCTCCCACTGATCAGCTGTGATGGAATGATATAACTGGGATGGATGATCATATTTTGGGTGTTTCCTCTTTATGAAGTCACGCACTAGCCGTGACTTGAAAGTGGTCCACCTCACTCCCGCAACATTCAGGAAGTGCTTCTTCTTCTCATCCCCTTCGATATTGAACTCTTTCTGAATAAACAGGAAACAGACATATATTAACATATGTGTTCATTAACATATGATTTACTATAAAAAGTTGATTATTATATACCTGAAAATCCTCCTAAATCACATCCTTCAGACCACTCTCGACATGTCTCCACTCGTCGATGTTAATATCGACATGCGTCCGAACTAGAGAACCCAGGTAATTCTTGAAATTGGCAGCATATTTCCCGATGGGTTTATTGTTATCGTTGAAATCGACATGCTTTTGCTCTGAAGGATTGGCTTTCATTTTAATGCATGTCGTCGAGCCTCTACATCTTCTTGTAACAGACTCAGGCTCGTGTTCACCGTGGGTGCTCGATGATCAGTCATGACCCTGTGCCGTTAGTTGATAAAATTCTTAAAACATTAGGTGAAAATATAATTTATACGACGATGAAAGCTAACACATCAATCGACAACTACTGTGAAGACACCAAATTTTTAAACAGATTACAAGAGTGAAAACAGATACTTTGATGATTCTAGCAGCTACAGACAACTAAGAAGCATATCAACAACTTTTGTGAAGGTACTTACCACATAACATAGTTCATCAGGGTTCAAATGGCTTGCGAACAGGATGTCCAAAATACAAAAATTATTCATCAAATAATTGCATCTACCATACACTAATTCATGCATGTGGGTGTGTTAATTAATCAACCATAACTAAATTTAATATGATAATTAAACCTGTCATAGACATTGGTTATGGAATGGAATTCAGAGGTCCAGTCTTCAACTGTGTAAATACTGAACAAATACCTAACCAACATGAAAGGTTCAACTTTAAAGGTTTCAGTCCTATTTAAAAGGTCCGACTTGGCAACGGGAAGCGAAAAATGGTTGTGGTAAAAATTGTTAGTTCCGGCCCCAATTACCAACTTGGAAAATTTAATTTTCTACAAACATTACCCAAACATGTTAATTAACGAACAAGTACTAATAAACATACACTCTTGCGCAATTTGTAGCAGGCGAGGATGAAACAAGGCGCAGGGAAGCTACGACGAACAACAGGCGATAGAGAATCGACGGCGAACTGTAGGGTTGAACGAATCGTCCAAACTTTTCCAAAATATGGATTCTGAATATCTGGCGGGTTTTTGGAGTGGGAAAACTGAAAGTTTTGGACTGAATTTTAATTCCAAAACCTAGTTTTTGTGTGTTTGGGGGCAAAATTGGACTTTTCAGAGGCTACGAGACACGCGGGTTCGAATCCCTCCATCGCCCAAAAAGTGCCGAGTTTCATTATTATATGCATCGGTTATACAAAAAAAACTGATGCTCATAAGTGTTATCAGACAACTAAAGTCGGTTGTTAGTAATAATCGATGCATATAATAGTAACTAATTTTTACAAAAAATCCCGCATTTCCCCTGAAGAAGACATTTATCCTTAAAGCTGATGGACATAAAAAGTCTTGATGGACATAGTCTTGAACAGAAAAATGGATCTTCCCCAAGAAGTCTTGATGGACATATTCTTACGCCTCCCTACGAAATCGATAGGCAGGCTCAGGTCTTTATCGAAAATATGGTGCAACTTGCTCTCCACCCCACAGTTCATCAAATCCCACCTCGCTCGAAAAACACCCCGCCAAGAACATCTCACTCTCATCACCCCATCTAACATTATTTGCTCCATCAAAATCATAAAAGGCAACATTAGCACCGTTTCAAGAGAGCTCGAGTTTCCAGGTGTGTGAAGATTGGTTTTGGGTTCATGCGATGGGTTACTACTGCTACTCAATCTAACTGGTGGGATGGTTTTGGTGAACCCCATTACTCTGGAGCAGGTGGGACTACCTCCTCCACCTCTGGTTAGGGGTGAGACTACCCATGTCGCATGTGGATACGGGTATGATAGTGCCAGAGATGATTATAGGGTGGTTTTACTTTTTTACTACAATTTGGATTATGATGGCCCATTCGTGCCTAACCGTTGCGATGATGCATATGTGTACTCTGTGAAAACGGGTGTCTGGAAAAGGCTTAAGACCTCGCCTTATGGTAATTTAGTAATTTGCATCCCCTACAGAAGTTTTTTCAACGGGGCTATCCATTGGCTGCATTATAAGATGAGTGAATTTGGAAAGCTGGAGTTTGTAATAATTGCTTTAGATTTGGTCACCGAGGCATATTTCGAAATCACCCCACCTGTTGGTGTCAATGAGGTTAGCGAGTTTTCAACAAATGCAGTTGTGGTTTTTGGGGGATTTCTTTGTTTGGTGGATAGGGAAACCGGTGACCAAAGAACAGATGTTTAGCTTATGAAAGAGTATGGTGTGGCAGGGTTTTGGACAAGACTCAGCATTTATTGTAATGGAGTCTTTTCTCGGTTCACGACTTTGTGTTTTGTTGGAGATGAGGAGGAGGAGGTTGTTTTGATGGCTGGAGCTCGTTTGGTTATTTATAATGTGAAACATAGATCATTGAGGTCATGGGTCGTCGACAATGGGGGTTATGATCAATTTCAGACAAAGGCTACTTTACGGAGAGCCTCGTTTCGCCTTTTTGCGGTCGCCACGGTAATTTTTATTAGCAATGAAGTTAAAATATAATTATATATTTTGAAAGACTTGTTTATTCATTTAAGCCTAAATTTTGACTATCACAAAATTAAACTCCCATAAAAGGTATGAAATTTACGAATTCTGGAAATTTAGGGCCAAAAACATAAACATCTAAAACTTTAGGGTGCAATCTAAAAATTCCTAAAATTGTTTTTAATAAATATACCAAATTCCAGTCTAAGGGTGCTATTTCGACAATCTGCTCGGAAATGGCCTGGAGGCAAACATCTGAGTTCACTATGGGAAGTGGAAAATGCAATTGTGATGATGATGTCGTTTATCGGACATCATGGACTGACCTCAATCCCGGGAGGAGATATATAAGTTGTCCAAGATTTCGTGTAAGAATTTCTTTCCTATTTTTAGATATTAGGGCTAATAATTAATTGGGGGGTTTTGTATAAGATGTTAACATGGGATCTCCAATTCTTAGTTAAAATGACTGTTACCTAAGATTTCTCTGGGTGTGTTGTGCTTTTGCTTCCAATTCTTAGTTAAAATGACTGTTACCTAAGATTTCTCTGGGTGTGTTGTGCTTTTGCTTGAATTTTCTGATAGTCTTCATTTTCCAAGATTTCATTTTTTCGTAGGAGACTGAAGGGTGCAAAATTTTCAAATGGCTTGAGGACCCAATGTGCCCAAGAGCTACTCAAATTATTCCCGGGCTTTTAAGACGAGCAAATAAATTTGAAGCTGAAGTTCAAATGTTGGAGGCTGACGTAAAGAGACTTGAATTAGATGTGAAGAAGCACGAAACAAACCTGAATGCACTTGCAGCTGAAAATTGTAAGCTTGAAGAATATGTTAAGAAGAAGCGAAATCGGGAACGTTGGTTGTGCACGGCGCTTTTGATTACTTGTTTTGTTATCTGGATAAAATACCGCTAAGAGGTCTATGGTGTAAGTGGTTTTAGTGTGTTATATGTCGTTTATTGTTTGACTTGTGAGGTATGAAACCGAGAAAGGGAATTTGTGCACGCCCCCTTACCAGAACGAGCCCACTTGCGGGCAGCCGGTTCTCGCTCCTCCTCGGAATCAGAATGGGAGGTCAGGTCGATTGCCCGTTTGGCCACCCTCTTCGGATGGGTAGCCCCTTATGGCCTGTCGTCCACTTCCATCTCAACCACCACCTCTAGTCTGGGCGCGGTCTCCTCAGAGATAGCATCTTTGGTCGGTTCTCCAAGGGGCTCTTCCTGACATTGGAGGTATCTCCTTGGAGAAGTGCTGCCATTTTCTTCTTTATCATCTTGACTGAAAGGAGAGTTAACCAACAAAACAAATAAAATAAAAAAAGAGAACAACACTGGAGAATTTCTAAGTATGAAAAATAAAAACTATAATAATAAAGAGGTCGAGCTGTTTTATCTCCGCGAGCATACTGATCTCAGGAGGTAGGGGGCCATTCCCTTTTTGGGAGTTAAAGAAGCCCAGGACTTTGGGCGTGAGGAGCTTGATCAGGTGAAAGACGTGCTGATTTAAGGCATGGATGGGTTTTTCCATATAGGAGGGTCGATCTTCTTTAGATATTTGGGATTGAGTTAATGGTCAGCCCCAATCGCCCGAGCAGCGAATAAAGAAAAACTTCTTCCTTCAGGATTTATTGGAAGAGGGCTTTCCGGTCAAAAATTAGATGCCAGCTCGGGTGACGATTTAAAAAAAGCCTGAGGATGAATTTTTTGCTTGAAAGAGAGAGAAAAAAAAAACTGGGTTGTAGGCACAATCCCAGAAAATTGGGCCGCTAGGTGAAACCCTACCATGATTCTAAACACGTTAGGTACAAATTGATGTACCAGAATCCGGTACAGCCGAGATACTTATAGGATGAAGGGGTGGACAGGAAGGCTCAACCCTGCCTGAAATTGATCGATGAAAAAGTCCACATGGTCCGGGGGAGGTTGAGAAGCCCTCTCGCCGGAAGCTAGGTTTGTGAAGAAGAAATCATCGGAGATAGGGAATTTGGACCGTATCTCTCGGAGAGTGTGATTGCTAACGGTAGACACTATGTTGTCATGATCGTCTCCGGGGGAGAAGGAAGTCGGCGATCTTCGGAGGCAGCCGCCGAAGATGTTGAGAAAGATGATAGGCTAATTGGAAGTAGAAGCAGACATAATTGGAAGTTATTGGGAAGCGAAAGAAATACCTAGTTTTAAGAATAGGGAAGCCTTGATTGGGGAAGAAGAAAGCGTGAAGTTCTTGAGAGGAATGATAAGCACTAAGAAAAAAGTGAGTTAGAATTATGAAAATAAGGTAGGGGATAAGTTTGAGAAACAAATTTTTAGAAAATGAGGATTTGGCAGGATTCATACATTTAATGTGTGTCAGGTATAGTCCTTGACAAGACGTGTTATGAATCTCAACCGCTGAGGGTGGAATACGAGACATTACAGCTCACCCCTCAGGATACGACCTGATTCTAAAAGGAGGATTTGGTAGGATTCGTGCATTCAATGCGTGCCAGAGCGCCAAATTTGAAGAGGCTTATGGGGAATCTCAACCGCATGAGGCAGGATCTTAGGTTTTACAGCTCATCCCAACCATTCAGGGGGTGACGTGTTGATACGAGCCGAATATGCTCGACCTGAGAAGTTCAAAAGCTATGAGAGAATAACTCAAGAAGACAGGTTGGGATGACTTATTGTCTCGTCTAAGAGAAAGAGGAGGGGAAGGCGTGTAACGCCCCGATTTCACTTTAGTTTAAAAATGATTTATATTTTTAAAATAATTAAATATAAGAAATCTTGGCATCACAATAAATGTCAAATTTCGTAATTTTAATATAGAAGATCAAAAGAAAATAGAAGATTTTCTTTAGGTTCAAAATTACGCAGCGGAAAATAACATTCATAATATAAATATCTAAAACTACACCAATGGAAAATTATTTAAAAACACGKATTTATGTCTAATTCGACTTGTAATCAAAACAATAAAATAATTTAAGAACATAAATTCAGTGTCAAAGTTTTATTCATTTCCTCGTCTCCCATTCACTCGATATCGTCGTTGGTACCTGTAAAAAAAAATATCGTTGATTTGGGATGAGCTCAACGTACTSAATAGTTACACCGACATCTCCATGCAAAATCATACAACTCAAATATAGCACAATTAACCATAGAATTCGTAATTTTAACGTCGAAAAATAGTTGACTGCAGCTAAAACGCGGCGAGTTTCCTCGATGACACTTTAGGTCATAGGCACATWAGGCCCCTGGTTTTAATCAATAGGTATAGCACGCCGGGATGAACCCGATGACAACTTTTGGTCACAGAAAACTTTAGGTCTACGTCTATATTAGATTTTATAAACATCGAACTTCATGATACACATAGCACGTAGATTTAAGCTTGTAAAATTGAACATAGATAAGTCGGTGGTCCCTACCTCGTAAATATGTCGTGGAAAGTCGAGTGATATGCACGTAGTTGAAATCCTAAGTCCCCTTAATGCTCGTCACCTAATAAATTAGAAAATGCATTTAATTAGTATTCTCATATTTAATATTCATGCTAATAATAATAATAATACTAATAATAGAAAAGATAATAATAATAATAGTAATAATAATAATAATAATAATAGTAATATTAAAGATAATAATAATAATGATAATAATAAATATAAATAATAATAATAATAAAATTGGACTGAAAGTATTTTATAAATTGTGTTTTGGGGCTGGATTGGGGTTATTGGTAATTTGGGTGTTCAATTGAAAAGATGGCTAAAGACTGGGGGGTCAATTGTAATTTCTGGATAATGGGCTGGATTAAAAAGGGAGCCCAGCCCTTTCCTCCTCAACCCGTCTCCTTATTTCTTCTTTCTTTCCCCCAAATCGCCCGCCCCCAATTTCCCTTCCTTCCCATCCAGAACCGGCGCAGCTCCACACCGGCCGACTCGATGGCGATGGCAAAATTGGGCGGCGGTTTAAGGCATAACGGCCTCCTCCCCTCGGCTGTGGCTCGACAACTCGGACTCTGGCCGGCAAGTTCGAAGGCGGTGAAGCGGCGGCTGGTTCACCGTGCACCGTTGGGTGTCGCGCCCCTTCTGAATCGGCGACGACGACCTTAATTCGACGTGGGGTGGCTCCGGGGTCGGCTGGGTGGCGATGGCTCGCTGCGGCGGACGACGGGGTGACTCGGTTGCGTGGGCTATTGGTCGCAATTCGGCCGGTTCGATTGTGGGGCTGTGGGGTTTCGGGTGGCGATTCGGATGGTTTGCCGTGGTGTTTGGGTCGTGGTGGTTGGCTGTCGACGGGGCGGCGACTGGTTGGGTTTGTGGGTTTCGGGTCGGTTTTGCCGTGGTGACGTTGGCTGTCGAGTCTGGTTGTGGTTGGTGGTGGTGATCCGTGTGGTTCAGCGTGGGGCTGGATCGGCGTTGGGGTTTTGGTTGTTCGGCGACGATGACGGGTGGTTGGGCTGGTGCTCGCTGATGGTGTGGTTTCGGACGTCGTTGTTCTTCGGGTCTCGGGTGGTGTTTGGCTGGGAATCGCCGGGAGTTGTCGGGGTTGTGTGGCCGTGGTTGGAAGATGACGTTGGCAGGGAATGAAAATTGAACAAAAATTCACGCCAAAACAATATTTACCTTGCTTGCGGCTAGGTTTGCAGAAATGTCAAGAAAAGTGAAAAAGCTGTAGATGATTTGAAGACGGCTGATGAAAAAAAAAGGAATTTGGTTTATAAACTAAAGATTCTTTTAATTTAGGAAAGTTAGGGTAGAGTCATGGTGGATACGGGCTAATCATTGGGCTCGTTTTCAAGTCCAAAAAGAACGATCCAATTAACGATCTTAGATTTTTAAATCGAATAACCATGAATGACTTAATAATATTTTAAATAAATAAGATAACTATAATATAAATAATTTATAATAATTTTTAGAAATCGGAATTATTTCATACATGACTCAAAAGTAATTTAAATAAGTAAATAATTTACTAAATAATTATAATAATTCCTTAGAAATTGTTAATATATTTTATTTGAAATCGAACTATAAATTCGTTTAAATAACATTCTTAGATTAATTTAAAATTAAAATAGGAAGTCGTATTATGGCGACGAGCTCGGGACTAGAATTATGTTTTTAATGCATGATGATAATTAAATAATCAAATAAAAATATGCATTGGATGTATGGATGTTACAACCTACCCCCCTTAGAAAAATTTTGTCCTCAAAATTCCGCACTTACCCGAAATGCCGAAATTTGGATACTTCGCTTTGAATTCTTCCTCCTGTTCCCAAGTGGCCTCATTCATCCCATGACGTCTCCATTGTACCTTGATCAATGCTATCTCCTTGTTCCTTAATTGGTGTATCTTACGATCCAAAATCGCTTCCGGAGCCTCTTCATAAGTTAAATCTTTATTAACCTCCAACTCTTTGTAGCTTACAATATGGTGTGGATCGTAGACATACTTTCTTAGCATAGACACATGGAAGACGTTGTGAATGCTCGATAAACTGGGTGGTAGCGCAAGCTCGTAGGCCAATTCTCCGATTCTCCTGAGAATCTCAAACGGCCCTATGTACCTTGGCTTCAACTTCCCCCTTTGACCAAACCTCACTACACCTCGGACCGGCGCTACTTTCAAAAACACCTTATCGCCCACCTCAAAATGCAGATCTTTTCTTCATCGGTCCGTATAAGATTTTTGTCGATCCTGTGCAGTCCTAATTCGATCTCGAATTGTGGCGATGTGTTTAACTGTCTCTTGTACTAGTTCGGGGCCCAAAATCTTTCRCTCCCCTACTTCGTCCCAGTACAAAGGAGATCTACACTTCCTTCCGTACAAAGCCTCGTATGGAGCCATACCAATGGTGGATTGGTAACTGTTGTTGTAAGCAAATTCCACCAATGGTAATAAGCCTTCCCATTGACTTCCCAAGTCAAGTATGCAAGTTCTCAGCATATCTTCCATGACCTGGTTAGTCCTCTCGGTTTGACCGTCGGTTTGTGGATGATAAGCCGTACTGAACTTCAACTTAGTGCCCAAAGCACTTTGCAAGCTCTTCTAAAAGTTCGAAGTGAACCTCGTGTCTCTGTCCGACACAATCGAAATCGGTACTCCGTGTAACTTAACAATTTCCCGAATATAGATTTGGGCATATTGTTCCATGTTGAAGGTCATCTTGACCGGTAAAAAGTGAGCCGACTTGGTTAAACGATCTACTACCACCCAGACTGCCTTGTTACCTCTRATCGACGGCGGRAAWCCTACRACYAAATCCATRGAGATATGCTKCCACTTCCATTRKGGAATCTCTAGTGGTCTAAGKAAACCCGACGGTCGTTGGTGTTCYGCCTTGARTCGCTGACAAACTAGACACTTTCCCACAAAAGTGGCAATGTCTCTCTTCATGCTCCTCCACCAAACACTGTCTTCAAGTCCTTATACATCTTGGTACCACCAGGATGTGCAGTGTAAGGAGTATAATGGGCTTCTTCCAGAATTTCTTTCCTTAGACCCTTGTCCTTTGGAACACAAATCCTCCCTTCGTAAAACAAAGCTCCATCGTCCGCTAAAACAAAACCTTTGATGGTTCCTTTCCGCACTCTCTCCTTCATCTTTCTTATGAAACCATCTTGAGTTTGAGTTTCCTTGATCCTTTCTCTCAAAGTTGGTTACACCACTAAGGATGTTAAGATCCCCTTCGTGTTCTTTGGAGGTATCACCATTTCGATCTTCATCTTGGAGAACTCCTCAACCAATTTATCTTGTTCGGACAGTAAACTCATCAGTCCTCCTTTACGACTCAAAGCATCGGCTACCACATTCGCCTTCCGTGGATGGTAGCTAATGGTACAGTCGTAGTCCTTAACCAATTCCAACCATCTCCTTTGACGCATATTCAACTCCTTCTGAGTGAACAAATACTTCAAGCTCTTATGGTCGGTGAAAATCTCACACTTGCCTCCATACAAGTAGTGCCTCCAGATCTTCAAAGCATGAACTACGGCCGCGAGTTCCAAATCATGCGTAGGGTAGTTCATCTCATGGGTTTTGAGTTGTCGTGACGCATAAGCCACTAATTTCCCATGTTGCATCAAGACACAACCCAAACCTTGTTTTGACGCATCGCTATAAATAACGAAGTCCTTCGTTGGGTCGGGAATTGTCAAGACGGGTGCGGAAGTGAGCCTTCTCTTCAGCTCTTGGAAACTCTCCTCGCACTTCGTGCTCCAAGCAAGCTTCTCCCCTTTCCTCGTAAGTCGAGTCATCGGCACAGCTATCTTAGAAAATCCTTCGATA
>BMAC01000060.1:176717-189404 GCA_014905375.1 Phtheirospermum japonicum | reverse complement strand
ATCGTTAATTGGATCGTTCTTTTTGGACTTGAAAATGGGCCCAATGATTAGCCCGTATCCACCATGACTCTACCCTAACTTTCCTAAATTAAAAGAATCTTTAGTTTATAAACCAAATTCCTTTTTTTTTTCAATCTTAGATTTTTAAATCGAATAACCATGAATGACTTAATAATATTTTAAATAAATAAGATAACTATAATATAAATAATTTATAATAATTTTTAGAAATCGGAATTATTTCATACATGACTCAAAAGTAATTCAAATAAGTAAATAATTTACTAAATAATTATAATAATTTCTTAGAAATTGATAATATATTTTATTTGAAATCGAACTATAAATTCGTTTAAATAACATTCTTAGATTAATTTAAAATTAAAATAGGAAGTCGTATTATGGCGACGAGCTCGGGACTAGAATTATGTTTTTAATGCATGATGATAATTAAATAATCAAATAAAAATATGCATTGGATGTATGGATGTTACAAGGCGAGCCGTGCCCAAGGCTTGAGAAGGATCGATCCCGACCTGATTACAGAGCCAAAGGAGGTTATCCTGCTCAGGTCGGGAAAACAAGACGAGTTGAACTAGAAGGAGAACGGGATAAGAGGTAATCTTGCAGTTTGTGAGAAATTGCCCCGACCTGACCTAAATTCATGAATAGGGTTTTAGAAGGTCAGGTCGACTGGTTTTTCCATGAGGAAGCTTTCTGGTTAGGTCGTAGTCTCTGAATAACGGCCCAAGATTCGCGGTTTCTGTTTCTGGGATCTCGAAAAGACCCCACTTGGCGAAAACTATAAATATCTCAGCCCCAAAGCTGGGAAAGGTAAGTAATTTTGAGCATTCTAACTTGAAATATTTTGATAAGAGAAACTGCTTTACTGACTTAAGTATCGGAGAGGTTTCCACCGGAAATCCCCCGGTGGTCCTTTCTAACGTGTTTTTGGTGGAGCAGGTCAGGATATTCAAGGAAGAAGCAGGCATTCGTGGTTCCGTTATTTTCAGGGTGAAACAAACATAATTCATGTGATACTTTAACCATAATTT
Source organism: Phtheirospermum japonicum (assembly GCA_014905375.1). Lineage (NCBI taxonomy): Eukaryota > Viridiplantae > Streptophyta > Magnoliopsida > Lamiales > Orobanchaceae > Phtheirospermum > Phtheirospermum japonicum. Next base: position 188,349 of record BMAC01000060.1, on the reverse strand, counting down.
ATGATACTTTAACAAATCTTTGTGTTATGTTAACTATTTAGTCTACAGAGATATAGATGTAATAACAAAAATTAGATTAAAAAAAAACTCCTGATACTTTAACAATATTTTTTGATATTTTGAATATTTTTTGTGTTACTTTAACTACCTATTGTAAAATATATACATGTAAAAACTAGTATATTAGAAACTTGGAATACATTAACTATATTTATGATACTTTAACAATTTTTTGTTATACTTTAAATATTTAATGTAAAAAAAACATATGTAACAACAAAAAGTGGATAAAAAACACCTAAAACTTTACCCGTGACATTTTAACTATTTTTTATGATATTTTAACAATATTCAGTTTTTGTAGAGGTTTAAGAATTGATAAAGAACTTATTAATCACGAATTCTATATATACAAACACAAAACTTGTGCCCTACTCAAGGTAAATAACAATAAGAAAACTACAAAGAGATATTTACAAAAGAATAAAAAAATAATCTATCCTAATAGGCCCAAGCACCGAAAGAACAGGAAGCACCCCATCTGTCAAAGAGAGGAGGGTGGGAAGATGTAGATTAAAATGAGAGAGAGGCTTAGGCGAAAGCATCAGCTAATTGACCAGGCGAAGAAACGTGTGAGATGCGGAGTTGAGAAGTCTACACGAGATCACAAGAAAAATGAAAATTAGTGGTGATATGTTTTATAAAAGAATGAAAAATTGGATTGGCTCAAGGAGACGTGGCCCTAATGTTATTACTATACACAACCAGAGAAGAAGGCAGTTGAACATATAACTCACGAAGAAGAGAGCGCAACCATTGGACCTTAGCAGCGGCTGATGCGATAGCGTGATACTTGGCGTCAGTAGATGAATGAGTTACAGAACGCTGCTTCTTGTATGACCAAAAGATGGGATTATCGGGATCACCCCCACCCCCATCCGGCATTAGAAAAATAATGAAGTGAGAGAGAAGAATGAGGGCGAAGGCCATATGCCCAAGTCCCGGGTGCCATTCAAGTAGCAATGTAGATGCTTAACTGCACCCCAACGAAGCTCGGACAGTGCATGCATAATTTATGAGAGTTTCTTAACAACAAACGCAATGTCAGGGCGGGTGATAAGAAGCTATGTAAGAGCACCCACCACTTGGCAATAAGTAGTAGGATTAGACAACGATGACCAATCATGGTGCGAGAGACGTGTCGTTGGGCTCAAGGGCATACCAACAGTTTTAGAGTCAAGCATGTTGTGGGAAAATTTCATTTTTGGTACATTATGTTGGCCACTTTCCAAAAAAGGTACATGATGTTGGCCAGCATCAAACTACGTCCATTATGTTGGCAAATTCATCAAATACGGTCTATTTTTATCACGTATGCTGACGTGGCATGATTATATAATTTCTTATCATTTATTATTTAATTTTAAATATTAAATGACGGTGAAAAGTCATTTTTATCCTTCTAATTTAATTTTTTTCCCTTTCTTTCTTTCTTTCTTTCGTACCCAAATTGAAGAAGAAAATACATATTAATCACTCAATGAAATTAAGTAGAAATGTTGCATCTGCCAAAAATACAAACTATCATCTGCCAAAAATGACTTTCACCAATTAAAAGCAATGAATACAAACCCAATTAAAAAAACCAATGAAAAAAAATGAAGCAATAAAATATCATCATTTGCCAAAAATTATTGAATTTCACAAATCTTACAGAACATCAACATAATAAAATATCATCATCTGCCCAAAATACAAACTATCATCATCTACCAAAAAACACAATCGTCTTGATTTGGTGATTTTTTTGAAGAATTTGAACCTACATTTCAGAAACTTCAAAATACAAATTTTATAGAACATCAACACAATAATTAAAAGAGAGAAGAAAATCAAGTTTTGCAATTTAAATCACAAGAAATGTCATCCTCGTACGCTCCATGCGCCGCCTGCAAATATCTCAGTGAAAATGCCCACAGGAGTGCGAGTTCGCCCCCTATTTTCCGCCGGACAACCCCCTGAAATTCATCAACGTCCACAAAGTCTTCGGCGCAAGCAACGTCGGCAAGATCCTGAACGAGCTCAACCCCACCCAGCAAAACGACGCCGTTAAATCCCTGGCCTACAAGGCCGAGTGCCGCATCAAGGACCCCATCTACGGCTGCGTCGGCTTTGTCTCTCTGCTCCAGCACCATCTCCGCCAAGTCCAGCAAGAGATCGAACGGGCCAAAAAGGAACTAGCCACTTCTATTCGGCCGGCCGCAATGCAGCCCATTCTTAATAGCTCGGCATAGCTTATGCAGCAGAATCTTGACCCGTTCATTTACCAAACGGCGCCGTATCATGGCCAACGCCAGCTAGTGATCCAGCCTCCGCTCCGGCGATGGCTCCAACCTGCGCCAGACCTCCGAAGCTCACCAGTCTCGATCTCCCTCTCCGCCGCCTCAATCCCCTTCTCAGCCGCCTCAACCCCTTTCTCCGCCGCCTCAATCCCCTTCTCCGCTGTCACGACTCCATTCTCCGCCGCCTCGAACCCTTCCTTCACAATCTGTTCTGCCTCCTGCTCCGCCTTCCGTAAGCCTTGCCTCAGCCCGAACAACGGTATGTCCAGCGCTCTCGAAGGCATCTCCGTCTCCTTGAACGCCATCGTGGCTTCTTCTTCAATTTGGTCCGAAAGAAAGAAAGAATGAAATGAAATAAGGAAAAAAAGAAATAAAGGAAAAAAAATTAAATTAGAAGGACAAGAATGACTTTTCACCATTATTTAATATTTAAAATTAAAAAAAAAAGTATAAGAAATTATATAATCATGCCACGTCAGTATACGTGATAAAAATGAACCTTATTTGATGAATTTTCCAACATAATGGACGTAGTTTGATGCTGGCCAGCATCACGTACCTTTTCTGGATAGTGGCCAACATAATGTATCAAAAATGAAATTTTCCCAGCATGTTGTGGTGTGTAAGGAGGTCTGTGATGTATTTTCATTGTGAGAGAGGAACTGTGAGAGTCAGAGGGAATAAATAGGATTACGATTCGTAGTGGTGCCTTTGGTGATGGTGGCCGATGGACAAGTTGGTTTCGACAACAAAGCCAAAGAGATCATAGCTAGTCAAGAGTGTTTTAAATTGAAATTGTTATGTAATTGGTGGATGTGAGTTTCAAAGTGGCCTGAGCGATGACAATAATGGCCACAAGTGGCGAGGCATCCATTTGCGCAGCCATAAGGAAGGAAAGGGAAAAGTGAAAAAAAATCAAAGGCTGTGCAAGATTTAGGAAGAGGAAGTTTTTATTTTACTCTAACATAATCGATACCATGTAGAGGTTTTAGGAATTGATAAAACTTTTATTAATCACCAAGCCGAATAAGTACAAATACAAAACTTGTGCCCTACTCAGGTAAATAAAAAGTAAGGAAACTATAAGGAGATTTTTACAAAAGAATAAACAAAATATTCTATCCCTAATAATTTCAAATATTTCTAGTTATAATTTAACTTTAAATACCTATAATAAAAGTTTTACATGTAATAAAAAGAAACCAGACATTAGAAACTTGTAATACATTAAGTATGTATTATGATACTCCAACTATTCAGTGTAAAACATACATATGTAATAAAAAATATCGGATACACAAACACCTAATACATTAATTGTACATTTTAACTATTTTTTTATGATACTTTAACTATACTTTGTGGTATTTTAACTATTTATAGTGATACTTTAACTGCCTATTGTACGAATTGTACATGTACAAATAGAAATCAGATGTTAGAAACTTGTAATACGTTAAATATATATTATGATACTTTAAAAAATTCACGTGATACTTTAATTATTCAGTGGAAGAAATATGGATGTAATAACAAAAATTGGATATAAAAACTCCTTATATTTCAAATATATTTTGTGATAGATACCAAACTTAAGAAACTTGTAATCCATTAATAATATTTTGTGATATTATAACAACCTTTTTTAATAACTTAACTATATGCAACAACAAAAACAGTTGTAAGTAAATAAATAATAAAACCAGGTATAAAAAATATTTGATACTAATATTTTCATAAAAGACTATAATATAGGAATTTTTTATCTGCAATGTGATATTGTTATATGAATTTTAATCCCCATACATGAAGTTGTGATACTTGTATTGCATTTTGTAATATTATTATATATTACTATAAGGGAAAATGAACTTTTTCGTTCTGTAAGTTGGCCTACTTTGCAATTTAGTCCTTTATTTTTGCCTGTTTTCAATTTCGTCCGGTTTCTTTTAAAATATCTGCAATTTAGTCCGATTGCCGACGAAAAAATTGAAATGCACCCTAATTTGCTGAGTAGGCGCCGATTATTGCTGACTTGGCTTCAAATTTGGGGATCCTCGCCCACGTGGAAATAAAAGAATTTGGAATTTATTTTAATTGTTGTGTTGGCATAAAAAAGGGGGAAAATAACTCTTTGTTCCCTCCTAGTTCATCCCTTCGCCCAAAAAAAAAAAACCCTAGTAGATAAAAGACGGAGGAAGAGAAGAGAGCGCTGCGTTGCCTTCCAAGAAAAAAATATCCAGTACAGAATTCACTGACTCACCTTGACGGAGCTTCAAAGATGTCTTCAATTTCCAGTTTTCAACCAACTAAAGTGTTCTGTAATTGCGGGAAAGGTGCTCAAATCCGCAATTCTTGGATGATTGATAATCCGGGAAGGAGGTTCCTTGGGTGCGAGGACTGGAAGCATGTAAATATTATCCCTTCCAGATCTTTTAAATCTATACATATAAAAAAAATTAAACTTGTTTTTTCTATGAAATTTAAAGGGTGGTTGCTACTTTTTTGCTTGGGATGACCCTCCCATGTGCTCAAGAGCTATGGCAATAATCCCTAATTTGAGGCGCAAAAGTGCGATGTTGGAGGAAGAACTTAAGAAGCTTGGACGGGAGAAGAAAAAACTGAAATGGCTTTTGATTATGTCCTGGTGTTTTTTCATGTTTTATCAGTTAGCATATGCAAGGTCATGAATTTAATGAGGCAGTTGGATGATTATGATGGTAGTAGTGAAGTTAATGAGGAAGTTGGAAAATTATGATGGTACTAGTGAAGTTATGAGGCAGTTGGAGGATTATTATGGTAGTAGTGAAGTTGGTGATGGTTTATGTCTATTTGTTAGTTGTCATTTTGTTTAGGTTAATTAGTTGTGTTTTGTTGGTTGTGGTAAGGTATTTGAAAACATTTTTTTAGGTTAATTAGTTGTATTTTATTGGTTGTGGTAAGGTATATCATGTTTGCAGTAGCTCCCCAAAATGTAAGCTTATTAGAATGAATGAACTAATGAAGTACTCTATTTTACTATATGTACCATCCTTTTGTTTTTTCCCTTTTCATTACAATTGTCAGTTCACATAAACAATATTAACACATTATCATGGTCTCTCCTTCATAATTCATTGGACTATCACACATAACACGCTGCCTTATTTGGCATTAACTGTTCTTAAGTGGTGGCTTTATACACAAGCCTCATTACAATAACCAAAAACTTCATTACAAGGATGATATATGCTCAGTACAAAAACTAACACAGTAGAGCCTCACACACAGACAAATTAACCATAACAACACACTTTGAAAACAAAATAAAATTAACTTGTCTCACATTCATGACAATTCCATATCAAAACACAATGAGTGTCACAACACACTCACATATTGTAGCCAAAATATGTAGACCTTAGTGTCAGAACACTAACATAATGTAGAAAAAATAGAAGTGTTCACAGCACTTGAAAAATAAGACAGAATAGAAGTGTCACAACACTTTATCAATTAAAAACAGCACAAGTGTCCTAGCACTTGATCAAAATGACAAAACAATAAACATCAAACTCAATCATTTCTTTTTAGCCCTGTTCTTCTCTGCAGTCTGGCCCTGAAAAACAGTTGTCAACTCTTGTAAGCTAATAAACTTTCTCCCTCCAGAAGTGATTATTGATTTTTGGCTCAAGCTTGGGTTTGTGAGGCATCTCTCAATACTGGGGATATACAGTCCTCCAATAAAAGGTGCAGGGCAATTTATATTTACACTTGGGCCACATGGTACTCATTTTAGCTGGTTATACATTGAAGGTAGAGGTATTGGAGCCACTTCTGGACACTGTCCCAATGATGTCCCAGTTTGGGAGTCAATGTTTTCATTCAACTGGTAAAATATAGTAAAATAAAATAAACAAGACACATGTGAATTAATTATAAATAATTAATAATAATCTTATTAATCATTGTCATTCCAGAATCAATATATTCATTATTCTATTAAAAAATTTAAAAATCAAAATATTTATTAAAAAACAAACAAACAGGAGCATGCAATGAAACAGGTGTTTTAAAATAAAGGTAAGTAAAAATTAAAAATGATATTTAAAATTATACTACATAGTTAGAAAAACATTTCCCATACACAGTAGTTAAAATAATTTATTAAAAATCAATATATTCATTATCCCCAAAAAAACCAAAAATCAAATTATTTATTAAAAAGTTAAAATAATAATTTTTACCTGATCCACTAATTTATGTGTTAAACATTCCCCATTTAAACCAAGCTTTGATGCTCCACCCTCTTTTTTCACCTATCCACATGTTGAATAATGAGTTAATATATATATAAGACAATGCAAACACACACAGACAGTGAACATTAAAAAATAAGGCAAAATTATCATTAATTTACCTGAAGTTTAGTGGGTCTCGGAAAGGCATTGACATTAGTCAAATTACTCTGGACCTCTAAATTTTAAGATTGTTCTTGTGTGATAGTGATATAAGCCCTCTTTTAATGACCCTCTACTCCACGCTTGCTACACTTCACTGTCTTATTTTGTTGCCTCATTTGAGTTGCACTCTTCAAAATGGGGTTTTTTCCTCTGCTTCTCTTCTTTTTATGAGGCTCGTGTTCATCCGGCTCTCTTCTCCTAGGATTTTTAGTCCTTCCAGCACCTCTCTCAACAAGTGGTGGCAATGGAGGAATGTCACCAGCTTTTTCCCATTCATGTCTGCCATTGATTGCCATTATTGCAGGTCCATACACTTTAAGGTAAGTGTTCATCCTGTAACATTCATCAAGTTAATCATACCAATCTTCTCCTTGGTTTATGATGGCTGTCAATGCATGTTTACAGGGGATAACTGCAAGGTCCCAGTTCCTACAACCACATGTTCTTGTCTTGAGGTTTACACTATATTGTTTCAAATCCTTTCTACACTTGATTTGGTACATCCAATCATTACTCTTTATAGGCAAACAATCACCAATTTCTTCAAAATAGTCATGGACTATTTTTTGGATTTTAGGGCACACCCCACCTTTCCACTTTTCTTTTGCCCTATCTCTATTTTGCTGCAATATCTGCATGAGGTACTTCATTATCCACTCCATCATAGTTACTATGGGCATATATATAGCTTCGAATATGCTTGCATTGAAACATTCACACCCATTGTTTAGGAGCATGTCACATTTACTGTAATCATTGAAGTGTGATCTGCTCCATGCATGAGGTGGTTTATCAACAAACCACTTATATGCTTCCTCATAAAAGTCTCTCATTTCACCCATCCTCACCTTAAACTCATTCATAGTAGTTGCTTTAGTAGCATTCTATAAAGCAAGCTTATAGGCCTGACCAGTGAACCCAACTCCTATGAAGTTCCCATGTATGTGCCTCACACAGAACCTATGTTCTGAACCAGGGAACACCTCATCAAAAGCTTGCATAAGCCCTTTTTGCTTGTCAGATATGAATGTATATTCTTCATCCCTTTGAATTTCCAAATCTGACTTCAACAAACCTAAAAACAAGTAAAAAAAATAAAAGACAATTAAAAAAAATGTTGTCTTTAAGAGCTTAGCAGTTAAGAGAAACCTAAAAATGTTGTCTTTTAATTAAAAAGGAGTTCATTAAAAAGAAAAAACCTAAAAACCAGTTCCATGTGTCTCCATCCTCTTTTGTAGAACAACATAGTAAATTGGGTAAATGTTGTTGTTGGGGTCAACTCCAACAGCAGTTAAGAGAACCCCTTTATGAGGTCCCTTAAGGTGGCATCCATCCACAACAATGAAGGGTCTACATCCAGCCATAAAGCCATCTTTAAGAGCCTTCAAACACACATACATTCTATCAAATCTTTTTTCACCTGAAGGTTAAATAATGAGTTAGTATATATAAGTCAATGCACACACACACACACACCTAAAAAATAAGGAAAAATTATCAATATTTTATCTGAATATTGATTTGTACCAATGATTACAGTGCTTCCAGGGTTTGTCTTCTTGATTTCATTTGCATAATCCCACAGAATTGCATACTGATCTTCTGAGTTTCACTCCAAAGACTCAATTGCGAACTTTTTAGCTTTCCAAGCTTGAAAATGAGTCTCATTGCAACTAATGTCCTCTATAGTATCAACTCTGAAACCTTTCACAGGCCTTTTAGGATCTGTCTTAAATTTGTGTTGGTATTTTCCATCCAAGTACTTTGAGGTCATATTTTTAACCTTAAAGGAAGGAGGGCAAGTTTGCTCAAATTCATATCTATGAATCTAATATGCTTCTTGATTTTTCACTTTCAGGGCATGTAGCTTCCAAATACAATCCTTGTTTGCACATTTGGCATGCATCCTCTCTCTATCATTCTTTGTGATGTTAATACTCCTCTTGGTATCCACAACATGTGAATGGATTTCCTGTCTCAACTCCTTTCTAGTAGAAAAAATCATACTCAACTTAAAGACATGTCTGTATATTTTTTTAGGATTAAAAGATGAGAACAGAGGGTTTTCATCATCAGAACTCATGCCACTAAGTAGCTCATCACTTATGCACACTTCTTCTTCACTATCCAAACCAACATCCCCCCCATCAGTCTGTCCCTCATTCTCATCACCCAAGCCCATCCACTCAGCATCTACATCACATTCAACATCAACATCAGCACAATCTTCATAATCTTGCCCATTGTAATCACTGTCATTCAAATCTGAGCTATCCTCAAGTTCATCAAGGCTCTCAACCTCACTGTCACTCCTGTTCTTTTAAACACCAACCTTAATATCATTCATGTTCTTTTCAACACCAACCTCACTGTCATTCATGTCCTTTTCAATCCCAACTTCACTGTGTTTCATGTTCTTTTCAACACCATCAAGGCTCTCAACCTCAATATCATTCATTTTCTTCTCAACACCAACCTCACTATCATTCATGTCCTTTTCAATCATAACCGATTTGCATGTTTTTGTACGTATTTTTTGTTACCATTTTGTGTCGCGCTTGCATGTGTTTTGTTTTCTTTTATGTGTATTAGGAGTCGTTTTGGCCGATTTTATTAGTTTTAGGTTTTCATAACTTTTGTGCGGTTTTCTTTGGATTTTCGTTTACTTCTACTCATTTTTGTCTTTATGGCTGTAGGATGAACGAAGCGATCCCATGCGCGCTCAGTAAATCTCATTCGACTCGTATTAGAAAAAGCAAGCAAGGGGACATAGCGCGAACGAGGAGCGACAGCCGGCAGACGATTAGAGCGGAGACGAGAAAACAAGCCGAAACTGCCTGTCAGTCGATCGACTGCACCTCAGTCGATCGACTGAGTGCCAGTCGATCGACTGAAGGGTCGACTTGGATGATGAAATCAACTGGCGGGCAGAGTGTTTTGTGATTTTGGGCATTCCAGTCGATCGACAGCTTTCAGTCGATCGACTGGTAGTCGATCGACTGGCTGTCGATCGACTGGTTCTCAGTCGATCGACTGACACGCAGATTTTTGACCCATTTTGACGTTTTTGCCCCTGCGTTTTTGTATAAATAAGCTATCACTTTCCTTCACCTACCTTATCCTTCATTGGTTGATTTTGAACCCCATTCAATCTCTTCCAAGCTCATTTTTACTATTCCATTGCAAACCCTAGATATAGTCCTTAGCTAGTTAGTTAATCTAGCTTAGTTTATTAACTAGTTGGTATCTACTCACAAGTGTTGGAGAAGGTGGCATCTCTCTCTCTCTTGTGATTTTATTGTATGAAGTTGAACTTGGTGTTTTGAAGATTGTACTCTACATTTGAAACTTTCGGTTGGTATGCAATATTGGTAGTAATCTTTCCCTTATTTGGTGTTGTTCTTATGTTGTTTATTATTGGTATGTGTTGGTAGTTAATTTGTAGTCTTAGTTGTGTTTCTCTTGGCATTTTCAAATTCTCTTCCAATTTCTAGGTTATTTTTCTTCTTGTAGTAAAAACTCCATTGAAGCTTGCATGTTGAAGCTTTTTACTCTTCTTGTCCAAACCAACATGGGAGCCTTGAAAGTTATTAAAGGCTTTCCACTTTTAAAACATTTGACTTTTACCTATTAAATGCTTTTGACTTCTTTTGAATTTAAGTTTGACTTTCCCTCCTTTTTAGCTTTTAAATTTACAAGCCTTCTTAGTTAGTAGTTTCAACTTAATTAAGGTTGTCAATTAGGTTTAATTTGTGTCATTTAGACTAATTGTTTTCAAGCAAGTTTTAAATTCCTCTGTCTTTGCCTTAATGTTTTTTCCAAACTCTCTTTTCAATTCAAGTTTAGTGACTACAACACAAAAACCCAATCCAATGATTAATGCTTTCTTAGATTAGATTAGTTTAACTAAGAATAACAAGAGATTAGTTAAAAACACTTAGCGCCGATTATATCTATCCTCGAGAGACACGACTCAGGAAAACTTACCGCTCTACAATCGACTCCGTACTATTGCGGAGACGATTTCTTAGAGTGCTAAGAAATCTTCGATCACTAACCTCACAGTGTTTCTGTTGGGATTTGATGGTGCCGTCGCACAGCGGAAAACAAATTTTTTTTAAATAAAAGGAGTTTTGAATCGAATTCAATTTACGACGGCCCATTTTAATTTCAATTAATTCAAACAATGCTATAAGTTGCTTTTGAATGAAACAATTCGATTTTCGTAAAATCGAACGAGCATGATAAGTTTCTATGTAATATCTTAAACATATGTATAACAATTATATATATATATATATATATATATATATATATTAATATATTAAACATTTATTCAAATATATGTTATAAACACAAAACACATACACACTTATAATATATATATACATATACTTAACATGCATGCAATATCAATATATATCACACACTGCATGCAATCACCTCAAGTTTATATATATATATATATCATATATGCATGCATCTATATTATATATATATATATATATATACACCTGCCGCGGCCGTGCCTAAGTTGCCGCAGCCGAGGTACTCCTCCGCCTTGCCGTGAGGTATCGGTGGCTAGTCGTGTATGTATATATGTATATTATATATATGTATGCTGCCTGTGTATTATGTATATATATAAATATGGGTACTGCATGAGTATATAATATATATATATATATATATAGGGTTGGGTTCCGGTGAGAATAGGTCCATGGGTGAGAAATGAGAATGGATCCTAGCCATTATAACTAATCTAATCTAATGGTTCTAATCTAATAAGAAAATTAAGAGGCCTTTCATCAACTGAGAATAAGTCCCAGGCCCGTAATGTATTCGGCC
>BMAC01000060.1:137539-164003 GCA_014905375.1 Phtheirospermum japonicum | reverse complement strand
GGTCCCGAGATGGGTTGGAACGACTTCCAACAGGCCGTGTTTTCCCGCTTCGACCAGCTCAACACCCGTTTCGACCGGCTCGACGAGGGGCAGGCAAGAAACGACCGAGCTTTCCGCGGCCTCCATAGCCGGCTCCTTTTGGTCGAGAGTCGGATGCGTCGGGACGACGACGACGATGACGGCGGCGACGACAAAAATGAGGACYAGGAGGAGGAGGAAGACGAGGACGCGACCCTCCGTGCCCGACCTAGGAGACGTCGTTAAATCTCCTAGATTATCCTTTGTTTATTTTATTTGTTTATTATTTTTGTGTGTTATTTTATTTATCTTTCGATTATGTTCTTTTATTTCTCGTCTCGACTCTTGTAAAAATTAAAAAAAAAATAAAAAATATAAAAATATATAAAAAAAATAAAATAATAAAAAAAATTCTTTTAATTGCTTTCGCTTTTGTATATAGTTTAATTTCATTTCGTTTGAATATATTCTCAAAATATAAAAAAAAATTAAAAAAAATAAAATCCAAACAAATTCGAAAATTCAAAAACTCAAAAATATTTTCGTTTTTGTAAATAGGTTGTTTTTGTGCAAAATTTCCACCTTTACTTACCTTGTAGATAGCTTGTTGCTTGCCTCGGCTCCCAGCGACGACTTTTGCACAACCACGACGACACAAGCTCGGACATAGGGGCGTTCTCTTTTCCCTACACCTTTTTACTGCTTTTCTTAGCTTAAATACGCAATGAGGACATTGCTAGGTTTTAAGTGTGGGGTGGTTAGAGTTCGTCATAGGTTTTTAATTTCGTCGTATGCTTGCTTGTGTTAATTTGAGTAACGTGTGTGCTATTATTGCTTAGACCCTTGGCGAAGTGACGCGGTTTTGATGATTTGTTAGGGTGTTTAGATTTTCGATCGAATATAGTGAACTTAGGTGGTTTATCTTGTTGAGATCTCCGTTTGATTTTAGCTTCGTGCTATCCTTGTGCTCGTTTAGAACTAGTGCCTCGACTAGACCTCGTCATCAATCGCTCTCTATAGGTTTTTGTTTTATAATTTGGAGTCGTCAATTGCTCCACGTGCTCGATCGAGAATTTTGTAAGTTGCTAGTAGCAACGAATGATCGGAGTCGTTGAAAGCTTCATATTTTCATCTTTATTTACTATTTAAGTACCTTACGTCTATGGTACCAAAAAAAAAGAGAAAAAGAAAATGAAAAATAAAAAAAAGAGATGAATAAACAAGGATACGTTATAAATCCTTGAAGTTGTTGAGTAGCACGTTTTTCCTTTTTTTTCGATTTGTAGTATATATTTGTTAAAGAGAGGCGTAMATGATTTTGGCTAGTAGGGAGCCGATTAAAGGTTCGAGTGTGGATAGACCTTAGCCGGGGCAAGGACGGGGAGACCGACTTGGTGGATTGTTTAAGTCCTTTTAGGTTTCGGGAGTCGATCTAAATTTCCTTAACAACGCACATTGACGTCCTTTTAGCCAAAGCTAACAAGCAACGTAGCGTACGACGTCTCGAATTATTTTGTGCATTAGTCAGGATTGGTCGGGGGTAGTCTTATAATTTTACGTTAGTTTTGCTTGAGGACAAGCAACCGTTCTAAGTGTGGGGTGGTTGATTTGCACATTTTTGTACATAAGATCTTCCTTTTTAAACCTAGAATTGTTGCTAAATTAATGTTGACTTTTTCAAATAAGCATGACTTTAATTTTCCCTCCACTTTCCTTAATTTAAATTACAAGCTTTCTTAGTTAACTAGTTTAGATTAATTATTTTTAAATAAGCTTTAATTTCCTTTTCGTATTTTAATGCTTTCAAAACTCCTATTTCAATTTAAGTTTAGTTATAAAAACCAAAACCAAATCAATGACTACCGCTTTCCTAGTTTAGATTAGTTTAATTTCAATTGACAATAAGAGCAAATAAGAAACCGATAAGCCGACAACATCCATCCTCGAGAGACACGACTCGGGAAGAAATCGCCGCCCTACAACCGGCTCCGTACTCTTGCGGAGACGGATTCCAAAATAGCGCGTCGAGGATTCGTCGATCACACGTCCGTGCTGAATGGTGTTTTACACGTGTCGTGAAGTCTTAAAAAAAATTTGTACATGTCATCATCTGACGTGGTTGCTGTCTGATTTGTTTTGTGCACAAGTCAGTGTCAGTTTGTGCACATTAGTGTGTTCCCTTGTGCACGTCCGTGCTGAATGGTGTTTTGCACGTGTCGTGAAAGTCTTAAGAAAATTTGTACATGTCGTCGTCTGATGTGGTTGCTGTCTGATTTATTTTTTGCACAATTCATTGTCATCATTTTGTGCACATTAGTGTGTTCCCTTGTGCACGTCCGTACTGAATGGTGTTTTTTACGTGTCGTGAAGTCTTAAAAAAATTTGTACATGTCGTTGTCTGATGTGGTTGTCGTGTGATTTGTTTTTCTGTCGTGTTATATGTGGCATGTATTGTTTTGTGCACTGATTGAATGCGAGATTTTGCAGGTGATGTTGAATGTTCTTCCCAAAATTTTGAGCCTGTTCGACAATCTATGGTCATGACACCTAGCTCTTATTTTTAGCGTTCAAGACTATGTAAAAGAAAGCAGCAATTGCAGAGTTCAAGACCCTTCATATTATTTTCTTATTTTTATTACTCTTGATTTTGCGACGTAGATTGGGCACAAACAAGTATGATTTTTTGCACAACTGATCAATAAATTTTGCACAATAGTGACATAATTTATGCACAATGGTATTTTATAAATTCCTATTTTAGGTGATGGTCTTTTTGGCTTTTCGTACAAATTAATGACTATAGTTTTGTCTGAGATTCAGAAATAAGACATTTTTGGCGTTTTCTTTCTCTATTTGCTTGTTATCTTGTATTTAAATATGTTTACATATTTCTTTATCGTACATTGACAATGCTTAATTTAGGTCTAATGACAAATCCAACCCGATGATCGGATTGTAATGATATCATTTACACAAGTAATTCAATAACATATGTCCAACCAAAAGTGCAACCATCGAAGTTAAAAATTTAGAAACTTAAATATTTGTCTTTCCCTCACCAAGACCATTATTAAAAAATTTAAATATGCAAAACACAGCTTTTTTGAATCGCAAAAAATATCTTCCACTTATGAACAAACATAACAACAAGAAATAGACATCAAAACATAATAAACATTATGTTTCAGTTTCTTCTACTTAGACAAGAGTGCTTACACAAACAAAAGATACAAATATACATTAGCCATAAAAAAAGTGAATGTACTGCACATTAGTTCTACTACGTGCACATTACTTCACAGCAAATTGCACATTAGTTCATACGCGCGTGCACATTAGTTCATAACTATATGCACAAAATAGTTCCCAGCTGTTCGTCTTCAACTCGCTGTCCGGCAAATGGAGCTACGGTCCCTGATTATCCACGGTCTAGTAAGGTTTGCATCACTCTGAAGACAAAATATTTGATGTCAAAAGAAAAATAGAAGTGGTTTCATTTATTTTGAAGGACTTTGTTTGTGATTTATTAGTTTTAAGTACGTACTTATTTCCTGGACCCTCAACAGCTGATACGGGCAGCAATGTAAATGGCCGTGTGTAAATCTGCAGAAAATCAGTAAATTAAATAATATCAAGAAAAGATTTCTCCATGGGCAGCAAATTGTATATATCTAGCACATATTAAAAAAAGAAAGAAAGAAAGAAAAGCTTATTAATAATCGAAGCTCATTAAAAAGACGCACCGTTATTCTCGAAATACGTTCGCTTTCCGAGTTTCAGACCGATCAGTGGCTCCGCATTTCGTTTCATTTCCATCTTCTTGCCGAAGTTTCCCGAAAAGCCCACGAACGTCATGAGCTTAACTGAAGAGTCGGTAGAAGCTGAGAGCGAGCTTCTGGCTGAAGAAACATGGCCACAATCAGCACCAACGATTTCACCATCATCGACAATCATCCAATCTAATAGTTGCGGCCTTTTGGGTCTTTCGGGGGCCTTCGTATCGAACCCGACAAGATTTTTCCAATCCCACCTCGCATTCCAATCCATCTCAGAAAAGTGGCTCATTAAGAGGGCTTATTCAGCTGTTGTTGTGCACGAAACGCATCATAAACTAGACATTTGAAATGTGAAGCATAAGGAAAACAATGCATCTTCAAGAAAGCAAAAACAAATTAATAAACATACAAATTAAGGTTCAGATCAAGCTACCAAATATTTAATATTCAGGCCCCAAATCAACAACTCAAGCAAGCAAAAACAACCAAAGACCCCATTAAGTCAAACAAATACCTATAAGCAAGAGTTTATTCAATTATAATTTTTGCAGCATAGAATTTCATCTTCTTTTCCTGAATATTCTCTGTTGCAACTTTAGGATAAACAAGAAAATACTCTGCACAGCTCCACTGCTTAAAAGATATCATGCAGAGTAGCGCAGAGCAGAGCATTTTTCTTTTTTATTTTCTGGTAAAAGCGAAGAAAGTGGAACACCTTTATTTATTTAGCGGACGGTTGATATATGGGATTTGGATCCTCAGCAGCGGGTTCACGAGCCCCGGCGGCGTTGGGCGTGGCGGAGGATGGGAAATCTCAAGGACGTGAAATCGATTGAAATGGCGAAGGGGAAAAGAGGGTTTTTTTTTCACCCAGGCCCTAAATCGAATTGAGGGCTTGCGTTTCGGGCCTCGTCGGCCACCACCGCCGGAGTCAGACTTTGCCCCGCGAAGAGACGAAGCCGGCGGCAGCGGAGGCCCACCGGAAAAGCTCCCTGAGCTGTTGGAATCTGGGCCTGAAATTCGAACGGCCAAACAGCGGCCACTCCTGTCGCCATCCACCGCAGCCACGCCGCCGTCTCGAGGTAGTCACCGCTTGCCCAGCAGTCGGTCGCTCCAGCCACCGGCATCTCCAAGGCCGTGGCCCAGCAGCAATGTCCAGCGGTGCAGCGGGAGGCGCAGGTAAGTTTGCGATTCTCTTTTCCATTTTCCAGTTTCGGTTTTATTTTATTTTTAATTGTAAAAGTCAACTGCTGATTGTGATTAAAATGATTGGTCAGGATTCATTCTCATTTCTCACCAACGGATCCATTTCTCACATGATCCTATACCTATATATATATATATATATGAGAGAGAGAGAGAGAGAGCTTCCATACCTTTTTTTTTTTTTTGGGGTGGGGGGGGGGGGGGGGGGGTGAGCATCCATCTCATGTGGCTCTCTCACCTTCATTGTAGAAATGGCGAATCCCGATTACTTATCGCTGGTTTGGGATTTTTTATTTTTTGTATTTTCTTGAGCACAGATTGGACGATTGTTCCCCATTTCTGCTAGGTTTTTTTTGGGGGCGACGGGGATGAACTAGGAGGAGGGGGGGAGCATCCATCTCATGTGGCCTCTCTCACCTTCATTGTAGAAATGGCGAATCCCGATTGCTTATCGCTGGTTGGGATTTTTTATTTTTTGTATTTTCTTGAGCACAGATTGGACGATTGTTCCCCATTTCTGCTAGGTTTTTTTTTGGGGCGACGGGATGAACTAGGAGGGAACAAAGAGGTATTTTACCCCTTTTTATGCCAACACTATGCCAACAAATCAATTAAAATAAATTGCAAATTCTTTTATTCCCACGCGGCCGAGGATCCCCAAATTTGAAGCCAAGTCAGCAATAATCGGCGCCTACTTAGCAAATTAGGGTGAATTTCAATTTTTTCGGCGACAATCGGATTAAATTGCAGATATTTTAAAAGAAATCGGACGAAATTGAAAACAGGCAAAAAAAAAAGACTAAATTGCAAAGTAGGCCAACTTACAGAACGAAAAAGTTCATTTTCCCTTACTATAAATATGTGTTACTTCAAATTGAAAGGTGTGGTACTTTTAATTGAAGTTGTGATACTCTTAGTTGAAGCTGAGATACTTTTGTAATGTTTAATATATGACTATAATATGAACACATTTATTTGAAATAAACATTTTATACAAAGATCCCAACTATATAGAGAACTCAAAGTCCCCACACAGTAACCTATATCCAAGAACTCATCAATTGAAGGGGAAAATCTTGGGATACATAAACACATCGCCTAATTTACAACCAAAAATTAAATAGATGAATGATCTGTGCATATCATCATGATACTTGGCCTATCAGACATTGAGCGGTTACAATGAAGAACTATTCCAAGTATCTCTTCCACTCCTTATTAGCCACATGGATGATCATCCTTGACATTGAAGCAACATCAAAACAATCCGATCCTCTTCCATTAGCCACTCGTAAACTAACCCAACCCCACTAGGCACTGCATCAAAATAACCCAACTAGTTCAGCCAGGAATGGCATTGAAAAGAAACCACAATGAAATGGAAAAACATTTTCACATGATGATCTGTGAAATGAAACATGCCACAAAAAAAAAAAAAAAAAAAAAAAAAAAAAAAAAAAAAAAAAACTTGGTTAATTCATTACTGTTAATGGTCTTTAAACCCGTCTTATTTACCAAGCACATAGGAAATGAGGAAACAAAGACACCAAACAAATATTTATTCTTTACTGAATGATAATAGTAGTTTCAATCTTTTAACATTGTCCAGTGCACACATCATCACTTTGCCCCAGATCTAACATAATAGTTAATCATTTCAATTTACTCAACCAATATTAACTATTATTTAAATTTCATATTAAGAAATTCAAGCCCACATTACTCTTAATTTTTCAGTCTAAAAAGAAGATAAAAAGGAAAGAAAAGAAACCTCCTTAATATTGAGCTTTTCCTTAACCTCCTCCCAATCTTGACCCTTATCCTTCAACACCTCCTCCACCAGACTTGCCTCATCAAACCAGCTATTAGCCTAAGGCTTGACCAAAGCCCCCTTATATTAATATTGAATTTAAATAGTAGGTCCAGGAGAAAGACACTCTCGCTTCGTGTCATGTATAAGAAGAAATCAATATTGTCTGTAAGGATTACTATAATGTACTGGGACTTAATAGGAAAAGTAGTGAAACTCAACTCTCCCCGGTTGAAATGATGATTACATGGCTCTATATCAGTTGGGCACCATTTAAAGGAAGCAGAGTTGTTATTATACATTAACATACATAAGACATAAGTTCTAGTAAATTAAAACCTTAAACAATAAATTTAAAATCATAAGAACTTATACTACTACCTGAATATGATCAGTACCAAGTTTTTTGATGCCCCAATATTTGTTTGGTGTCTTTGTTTCCTCATTTCCTATGTGCTTGGTAAGCAAGAACTATTATGAGACAGTAGGAATAATCAACTTAGAATAGAATTGAGGCATGTATCCTCTTTATATAGATAACAAACGTGTTCTCAATTTAGGGTTTTCATCTCCTATTTACACTATAACTCCATAATAAACGAACAGACTTAGAATTAGGATTCTCACCCTTGTGCTACAATAATAATTAATACACTCTTCCTTTTGTTAAGTCATCATAAAAGTTACTGGCCATTAAAACCTTGACCATATCTACAGCCCGTCGGGGCCCATATCATACCATATCAGCTCGTTGGGGCCCATACCATGATTATCAGTTGGTGAGCACCCTTACCATGATCGTATCATCCCATTAGGGCCCATAGCATATTTTTCACCCAAAGAACCAACTTCCTATTTAACCGACCTAATTGAAGAACAACTAATATATCCTTTTTATAAATACTCCCGTATACATCACCTCCCTTATTTGGTAGCCTAATTTTCTTCTAAACAACGTGCATGTCGGCTTGAATATCTGATGTCTTATCAGCTAGTCCCCCATATTCTACCTGATTGGGGTAGAAAATCAGATAAAGTATAATAACAAAGACTTGAAGTTCACCTACACGTGCGGGATTCTTCGAAAAAGCATAATCGATAAATAGCTTCCCAATTTTTCCTCATTAAATGCGATTTTTCCATTATGTCGGGGAGGACATATGTCCTCTCCTATTTTTTTGATAAAATTAATTGCAGTAGGCCCAAAACTGAAAGGCTTACATTTACCCTTTCTCATATAAAGTCACCGTCAACTCACTTTTACCCCCTTTCACTTTCTGCACATTTTAACCCCCAGAGAAGTTCTCACTATCCATCATTAATAGTCTCGCAAGCTCTACCTGTAAAGTGCGTTGTCCTCAACCTTTAACAGATCAACTCAATAACTCCTCAGATCCTCATATCATGGGTAAGCCCCCTATTCCCACTTAATATTACCAATTTTCCTTATTCCACTGTTTGTTATGTTTATTTATTATTTTATTAATTCTTTTGAATGTGCGCCCATTTCTTCTCTTTTCCTTCTTTTAAAAATCTAACGTCTCCCCACTCGGAGGATTCTGATTCCCAAAACCCAAGCGTTAATTCCCCTATGGATCTAGCCCCCAATTCTGATCCTATATCTAAACCGAATCCATAGGTGAATAGAAAGAATAGTAGAAAAAAGCTTAAAGGACCTGATACTAGCAACAGACAAAATCAAACTTTACCTAAAATCGGCATAATAAATGAGCCTGTTGGTGATCTGACCTTGGCCGAGCTAGAAAACCAAACCCTAATGTTGTCCCAAAAAATCCCCAACAACTAAACTCTTATCCCCCGTGCCCCAAACACACAATCATTCTTACGACCTCGATTTCTATCACCCTAATCTAGTGACCATAGTTCCTTCTTCCTCGCATGCTCATCTCCCCCTCTAAAACAAGATGCTAACTATCAAGAACCCCTGGTTTCTTCCTGACCTCCAGCAACTTCCCATCTTCATAAAATATCTCAATCTTACGACCATATGGACCCAGTCCTTCTCGGGCCCGATAAGAATGATGCTAAGAACCCCCTACATGGGCACGTCACCATCTATTAAGACCACATCTTAGGTGGGACTAGGTTCCCCATGCATCCCTTTATGATTGTTCTAGCAATGAAGTATAAGGTCTCCTTACTTCAACTTACCCCTAAATCTATCCGCTCCATTACTTGCTACTTGATCCTATACCAGTATTACAGAGTAAAACCTGATGTAGATTTCTTATTTTTCTGCTACCACCTCAAAAAACAAAAAGGGTCATTGTACCTCTCATCTTCTAATCAAGCCCATTTCCTTGTCAAACCTTCTTCTAAAGTGCTAGAATGGTGAGCCAAATCTCTGAACCCTAGCCTTTCCTAACCAAATGGCAAGTAGTAACTTTCCCTAAAACCTAGTAATCATAACAAAACCTCCATTTGCGACCCACAATAGGTATAAAGATTAGGTCACAAAGTGGAACAAGCCTCCCTTCGATGTGGTGAAGCTCACTAATTTCGAATGTGTGTACACCTTCCTTGGTCTCAACGGTCGGCCTCTTTCTCTAATGCCTGAGTCAGATTTTGGTATGTCAATATTCCTTAGGTCTTTAATTTCACTTGTCCGTAACGTGGTATCGTATCTCTCTAAGCAGCTTCTCCTTTGTTTTGAAGAAATGTTTGAAGGTATTCTAGGCCTAAACCAAATCCATCTTTGGCTATAACACCCGTGAACCAAGATGTTGAGACAAAATTTGAGGTCGCCGCACCGCCAAGAAAACAAATGTTCGAAAAGGTTGATGTGGGTCAGAGCAATAAGAAAAGAAAGATAACCCATGGCCAGTCCCAACCTCAGCCGTACTCTCCACGTGCTGATACTAACCAAGATATTGCAATCACCGATCCTTGTTTTGCATCTTCACCCCAACCTAAGCTCCATCATTCCTAGGGACCGTCGAGCTCAACCCTACCATTCCTATCTAGCGGTCTTCTGAACTTTGAATGCATTGATCAATTCCAGCCATTTTGCAAGGCCAAATACTGACGCCGAATCAGAAATACTTGGAGACCCTTAGTAGTCTTGACCAAGTAGCTCTTGCATCCTAATACCTCACTCCGAGGTAATTTTTACTAACTTATCATTTACACATTGAATATTATTGCACTCTTCTTACCATCCCATGTTTGACGCAGTTGGAGCCTCTCTTTGCTTCTCGATACGGGCATCTACTAGCTGTTAACAGCAAGGAGATGTCCATAAATCAATGGAATAAAGTTTCTAGTGATCTGGCACAACAAGCCAATAAGCAGACATAATATCTCTCCTTAACGCACGCAGGGTGAACTAGATGATACTCGACGTCAAATAGGAGCTAAAGCAGAAGAACTGGATAATTCCCAGTGTCAATTGAAGGTGGCACACTCGAAGATGACTCTGGCGGAGGCCTAGCTCCACAAAGTTAAGGAGTGTCACTTGGCCGAAACTGAGGATATTGGCAAGAAGCATCAAGTAGAGATGAAAGCCCTCAAAGTGGAGGCTCATGTCTGTGGGGTTGAAGAAGGTCGTCGCACCTTCATAGGGAGTGTGGTTGGTCGGAGATTCATTGAAGCATATCAAATTAGTCTAATGTTCACCTACCTTCACACTACTGCTTTCCTTCAGAAGGAGAGTAAGGGTGCTAAAGTATATTTTAATATGTTCATCGAAAGAGCTAACTATCAAATCCAAGCACAAGCAAACGTACAACCATAAAACCACACCATCCCTTCGACCAACATGAGAGTCGGGATAGAACCATGAGATTCCATAAATTTCTTAAAACCATAAAACCATACACCATAACTATAAAATCCATCTCCAACCAAAATAAGCGTTGGGACATAGCATAACCGTAAAAACTATATCCGTAAACCATACACCAAAACCATAAAATCCATCTCCAACCTAAACAAGCGTCGGGATATACCATAATCATAAAACCATGTCCATAAAACATACACCACAAAATCATAAAATCTATTTCCGACCTAAACAAGTATCAGGCCATACCATAACTATAAAACCATACACCACAAAACCATAAAACCCATCTCCAACCTAAATAAGCGTCGGGCTATACTATAGCCATAAAAACCATAGACCAATTCCATAATCCTAAGTTCCATTAATCATTATCCAACCTAAATAATCATCGAGAAAAACCATATAAAAAATCAAAATAAAGCCATAATTAAGATATGACCATGTACCCCTCTCCAGCCAGGCATAATACTATTTCAGGTGGCAGATGTTCCAGCTCCTTGGTACTGCCTTGCCTTGATCATCTTCCAGCATATAAGCCCCTCCCTTCAATACCTTAGTCACCTTGAACGACCCAACCCAGTTAAAAAATAGCTTTTCAATAGAGTATATTGCATTATCTCGTCTTCAGACTAGTTCACCGACCTGAAATCGTCTTTTGTTTACCTTCTGACTATACGTTACCTGAGTTTTCTACTTGAACCTTTCCACCATTATAACCACCTTGTCTCTTATTTCATCGACTACTTGCCAAGCTCTTTTGGCCAAGCTTTCATTATCCTATGGGTTAATAGCTATTATACGGTGCGACCTAACTGCTATCTCTATCGGAATGACAACTTCCATGCCATATACCAAGCTGAGAGGTGATTCTCCCATTGTATTTCGTGGGGTCATCCGATAAAGCCCATAGAATCGATGATAATTCCTCGAGCCATAATCCACCCATTTTCTCTAGCCTTAGCCTAATCTCTTGTACTATGATCCTGTTAGAGACCTCGACTTGCCCATCATCCTGTGGATGTGCTATTGAGGCAAATCTCTATTTCATGCCTATTTTTTTGTACCATTTCTGCATCATATGCTTGTTAAATTGTGTGCCAACTTAATACCAATACTTGCGGCACCCCATACCTACAATAGATATCATCATAAAGAAAGTCTATCACTTTCTGCTTAAATATGTTAGTCACAGCCTCGGACTCCACTCATTTTGTGAAATAATGCACCACGACCACCATATACTACTTCTTGCATTTATTTTTGCAATAGTCCAATGATTTCAACCCCCCATTGCGAAAATAGGCATGGCGAACTCAATCCTATCATATCTTTGGCTGCTACATGGATTATCGACGAATGCATCTGATATTGTTTATAGGTCATCACCAACTCGCCTGCAATCCCCTTTATTCCCGACAAAAGAAACTAGCTCACAAAGCCATTCCCACCGGTGCTTGGCTCTTCGCATGATCCATACAATAGCCTTCATGTATTTCCCTTGACACCCTCAACCCATCTTCTCGTGATAAACACTTTAGGTAAGGCCCAAAGTTTGATCGTTTGTATAAGTGTCCATCCATTAAGCAAAAACGAGTTGTGGTCCTAGCCTCCTTAGTTGATAATTGTGTATTGTCCCCTACTGCTTTGTTAAGAATATCTTGGATTGGTTTTTGCCAACCCTCCACCTCACCAATCTCCATTAATTTGTTTCCTCGCTCTAAGGTACTAGTCGGTAATTCCATTGGAGTATTACTCCTTATACTTTAATTATATAAAGCTCCTCCCATCTTAGCGAGCTGATAAGCCCTCACATTTTGAACTCATGGTAAATGTTCCAAACTAAATTCCTTGAATTAAGCTACTACCTATCTGACATTTCCTAAATACTTCAGCATTCGTTCTTCCCTTGCTTCAAAAGATATGTTGTATTGACAAGCTACTAGCTATGAATATGTATACGCTTTTAGTTGATATATATTTAGGTCACTTGCCATCTTTATTCCTTGCAGCAACACTTCATATTCAGCCTCATTGTTCGAAGTTTTGAACACAGTCTTACTATAAAATATAAATTCTTTCCCTCTGGAATGGTGTGGATAATTTCCAACCCCGCTCCATTAACCATGGTTGATCTATCCACATGTAATAACCATACTTTTACTCGACCTCAACAACTTCGGGGCGGGCCATCTCCTGCAAGAAGTCAACTGGTACTTGTGCTTTGATCGTTGTTCTTAATTCATATACTACCTCATACTCGCTAAGCTCCAATACCCATTTTACCAACCTTCCAGATATATTAAGCTTTCTTAACACCTCTTTCAAAGCCAAGATAGTTTTTACCCTAATCCTATGACCTAAAAAATAAGGTCGCAGCTTCCATAATTTTATAGCTCAAAACAAGTCTTCCCTTCTCCAACTCTGAATAGTTCTGCTCAGCGCCACGCAGCATCATACTTATATAATAAATGGGTTTCTAATTCTCTGCCTCCCCTCGAGTTAATATAGAGCTAATTGCGGCTTCCCCTACTAATATGTATAGATTAAGTCCTCCCCTGGCATAGGTTTCATCAATAACAGGATTTTGGTCAAATATTCATTTGGTTTCTCAAAAGCCTCTGCTACTTCCTTTGTCTATTCGAATTTCGATCCCTTCCTCAAAGTTGTGAAAAAGGGAGAGCCCTTCTCGGTCGACCTGAAAATGAATTGACTGAGTTTTGCTATGCAACATGTTAGTACTTTCACATCCCTCACATTTTGGGGGGTGGGTAATCTCCATCACGGACCACACCTTCTCTGGATTTACTTCAAGAAATTGCCCGAGCGAACACCAAAAGAACACTTCTTGGGGTTCAACTTCATCCCACACGGCCTTAAAATCCTGATAGCCTTCCTCAGATCTTCCACGTGAGACTCCGCCTTCTTACTTTTTACCAATATGTCATCCACATAAACCTCCATTAGTAATCCCAACAGTTATTTAAAATCTTATCTACCAGCCTTTGGTAGGTCACTCCTGCATTTTTTAATCCGAATGGCATCAAGAAGAGAAATTACGTACCAGTGGAGGTAACAAATCTTAACTTAGGTTGATCTTCAGGTGATAGTGGGGTTTTATGATACCTCTATGATGCATCCATCCTGCTTAACAACTTGCATCCTGAGGTATAGTCCACCAACTGGTCAATGCACGATAGTAGGTAATGATCTTAAGGACATGCCTTATTTAGATCTTGAAAATCAACGCACATCCTCCACTTGTCTCTCGGCTTCGGCACCATAAACACATTGGATAAATACTATGGGGAATTTAATCTGTCAGATATGACCTGCTTTCAACAGCTTATGCACCTCCCCTTCTATCACCTTATCTAACTCTGCTTCTAAGTGCCTCCTTCTTTATCTTACTGATCTTGCCTCGGAATCTGCATTCAAATGATATTACACGACTTTGGGGGCCACCCTTAATAATTCATCATCTATGAAGGCGAATATATCCCAAGATTTCCATATTAGGGCGATGACCTCCTCCTTTATATGATCTGACATCTGGCTACCTATCCTCATAACATACCTTGGCCTACCATCTTCCAACTCAATCTTCATAAGTTATTCATGAGGTTGGATAGATTTATCTCCCTTTCTTAGTTTTTGGCTCTCAATATTTCCTTCTGAATCACTCCACTTCTTTCCCTTTTTCCTTTGCTCATTCCCTTCCTTACTATAAAATGGTAGTAAGATCGTGCGGCCTGCTGATCCGATATTAATTCGCCGACCTTATCTCCTACTGGATACTTTATGCTCATGTGGTAGGTAGATGTAACCACCTGAAACTCATTGAGGGCAGGTCGCCCTAGTATAATGTTTTAGGCCAAACTGGCCTTGATGACCAAGAACCTTATCTTCTTCTCCAACAGTAGCTCGCCATCTCCCCATACAACTGGCAAGGCTACTTCTCATTTTGTGATGACCTACATCCCGCTAAAAGTATACACTGATATTTGTACCATCTTCATGTTTACTTTAAGGTTCATTTACTCCAAGAACTCATAATATAAGATGTTGACCGAGCTCCCATTATCCAAGAACACCCCGCCTACATCATACCCAGCCACCTCTACCAAGATACTAATGTGTCATTGTGATCGACCTGCATTCCTCGCCTTTCTGCTAGGTTGAAACAAATAGCCAGTCTTGTAGGCGGGGGTTGTATATTTGCGGCAGCCACCTCACAAGATCCAGGTCGAGCTAACTTTGTATGTTATTTTCTTACATTGTACAAATCCCCATCTATTGGCCCACCTGAAATCTTATTGATCTATCTTCAATTGTTGTTAGCGTCTCCCTTATTCTCCTGCCTTCCTTGCTCTTCTTATCTCCTATATCCCTCCATTCGTGCTTTTGGGGGACCCCCTGGAGTAGGTCCAAGAAGTATCTTCCTCTTCTCTCGAGGTGCCCTATCTTGGTGGATGACCTCCTTTGAGTGTTTAGCCTTAATTAATCTCTTTATCTCTTCCTTTGAAAATCAACACTGCTTAGTGGAATGTCCTTAATTATTATAGAACCTACAGGAGAACTGGGATTTTGGGTTAGTAGGTATATCTATATAATTCTCTGGCCACTTGATGTCGTTGGGCATCTGTTTCTCCATAATCGTAAACACCCTATCCTGCGACATATTTAAAGGTGTGAAATTATCTGGCTCCTCCTTCCAAGCACTTTTATATCCTTTTGCCTCCACTATTCTTCTCTCTTTCACCAGTGTTGTAAATGTCCTTACTATTTATCGTGATTCTCTCACTAGTTTAGGTTATTTGGTCGATGGTTTCTTCAGGTTGTCGATCTCACATTCGAAACACATCCAACTCTCCTCTTCGACTTCTTCTACATGGATATACTTAATCCACCGATCTAGCACCTACACATAGGTAAAAGCAGGTTGCTTAGCTAATGAAATTCTCAGACCCCCTGGACTTAGTCACTGCATCAGCACACAAGACTGTACCTCATCTGTCACCGTGGGCATCTCCAAGATATCCCCGATAAACCTGGCTACGTACTCCTTTAAAGTCTCTTTAGGTCATTATACTACCGCAACATGAACGTTTTAGTGTGAGTCCTGGTGCTAGTAAAGTGTGTTAGGAAATTTGCTGGTAATCATTCCTGGGCGGTCTGATGGAACCATTCTCGTGCTGGTCCTTGTAGTGTGGACAAAAATTCCCTACACGCCATGACATATATTTATAGACGCAATGTTGCCTCATTCTCACACTGAAAGTTCAATTGTATTCCCGAGGTAAAGCTCCCCACAATATTTCTTCAAAAATGGATGGCCCTTCTCCTCCTAATAACCTACCCCTGCGACTTGTTTCTAAAGTGCTCACAAAGCTCTTTGCATATCCCTCATTGCCCTGGAGGTCGGTAACATATCATCCTCATCAACCATCTGCCTTCTCTATCCTAGTTTTCCTTATTAGGGAATTCTTCCCTGAGGCCCACCGAATATGCCCACCATGTCATCTCGATCGTCATTCGATGATGAATATCTCTTATATGGTCACCCTCTTACTGGTGCTCGCATTAATTCCAAAACGGGCCTTCAATGTCTGCCTCTATTCTTTTCCTCTAGCTTGGCATGAGTGGTTCTCGTACATACGCTCATCCTTATTTCCCCAAATATGGATTTCGCTCCTTCGTTGTTGACATTCACTCCTGATACTCTTCCAGTCTCTTCGTAGGTATTGGATTGATCGATTTTTGGAGCAACCCCTGTTAATGTTTCAGGCGTGATGCTTTGGTAACTCCTCCAATTCTTTAGTGCCTGTATTGATTTTTTTATGCCACATTTTCTTCATGGGGTTATCTTTTCCTCTGACTTCTATGACCTTCTTTGGTCTTGGTATTTTTTCGGCCACCTGCTTCTTCTCCGGCCCTATGTGCTTTGCTGGTCACTTGCTAATCCATGGCCTCTGGTGGTACTTGTATGCCTTCAAGGGGAGTCTCTCATCCCAAATATCCACCTTGCTTTGGCTCCATGAAATCCAAGACTCGTGGTGTTACTTTTCTTCCTTTCATGACTATTTTTGAGTTGATCTCATGTCTTTTGCTCAAAGACTTGCTGACCATCTTTTTTCACAGACGGCGCCTCTTGATGTGACCAACAAGTTTGACTCACCAAGAAAAGAGGTCGCTGCTTCATGAACTACCTTCTCGTACTCGAGCGACCTGCAAAAAAAACACCCAAAGTCAGACAACTCCAGCGTAGGCCCTCTGATACTTAATTCAATATCTGTATATAATGGTAAATGAGAGCTCTTATAAGAAAGTGGAAATAATCAACTTAAAATAGAATCGAGGCCTGTGTCCTCCTAATCTAGACAAGAGACATGTTCCAATATAGGGTTTCCATCTCATATTTACACTATAATTTTATAATAAACCAACTGACTTAGAATTAGTACTCTCATCTTTATGCTACAATAATAATTAAAACCCTTGTATTTTTGTTAAGTCACCATATAAATCATGGGCCATTAACACTTTACCATATCTACAGCCTTTCGAGGCCCATACCATACCATATTAGTTTGTCAGGGCATGACCATTAGTTTGTGGGCACTGTACCATGACCATGTCATCCCGCCGGGGCCCATATCATATTTACCTCCTCATTCATGGAACAAGCTTCCTCTTTACCGACCTTATTGAAGAATTACTAATACATCATTTTTATAAATACCCCCATTAGACATCACCTCCCTTATTTGTCGGCCTGATTTTCTTATAAACGTGTATGCCGACTTGAATATCTGAAGTCGTATCAATATCAATAGTCCCAGAGTTTCTTGCATCCTCTCTTATAAGGGTTGTGTAGCAATGGTTGAAGCCAAAAAGCAACTTTATAAGTGTCGTCTCATTGCCACGTCAAAAACAAAGAACTTACTATATTTATAAATCTATTTCTACAATCATAAACCTAAAAAAAAAAAACTTTATAAGGGTTCCACTATTATTCACATATCATTATCACTTGCTACCAAGCTCACTCTTCTTTTCTCCACCAAAAAGCATTGAGTTGGTTTGATATTTCAAACCAATATTTACTATTACTAATTGAACCTAGTTCCACGATGGTGAGAAATTTATAAAGTTGGCTTAATAGCTTTAAAGCCAATGCATAAAACCGTCGTTGCTTGTCCCTGAGTATAAAGGTAAAAACCTAATTTTCCATCTATTCTTCTATTGATTACAATTATCACCAAAATCTGAAACTATAAAACTATACAAACCCTACTGCCTTGTCCATCGATCAATCAAAAACTAGTCATAATAGAAAAGTAAAATCGCCCAAACCAACCCCTGAACATAAAAAACCTATCATGAGATCAAACGAAACCAGAGGCACCCCAATCTCCCGACATGAGTTGGCAGCCCACTCGTTATTGATTCCAAGTCAAACTAACTTTACCCGATATATCCATCACCATTACAAAGACCACCAAACCACTGCCGACAAGTTCAATGTTGCTTCATTTTGAATGAAATAACTCCATCCTGAAATCAACTCACACAAAATCTGATGGCCACCGAACCCGAATGACAGCCTGACAATAACCCCATATCACCCAATTCCGCAACCACACTATTAAACTAGTTTGGCCCTGAGGCCTAATTTGGAGAAATCATTAATCCAAATGATTCCAATTCAATTAGGTGTTCAATCCGGTGAAACATCACAGGCACAAGTCCAAAACTATGCCTTGGCAGACCCTCATCTGGTTACCAACTTTGAACGTTGTAGAAATAGGTAAACCTTGAATCTAGTTAGCCCGAAGTCCTGATGTTGTTGGCCTTACACTATCGAGTCAGCTACGAGCCGTGCCGTCCAGCAACATTTGAGACAGAACCAAGCCTATATTCTTCACCATTTTGTTAGACATATTTATACAGTCATCATTGAGCACACAGTCAGCAATCCTTGTCAGCTTCTTTAGATGGCAACATATTTGTCTCTTCTGCATCTTTGGTTGATAGCATGGTAACATGCAGCAGCTGTACGGGTGCAATCCTCACCTTCTGTTGAGTGTGCAGCTGTCACTTGATCAATGGCTCAGCTTTAATGCCCGTTGAATTTTTTTGTAGCTACTTCTAGGGTTAGCTAGGGTTCCAGTCTATAAATATGTATGTGTATGCTGAACTGTTTCAATCAATAAGAAAGCAAATGTCTCCCTTTCCAATTTTAGATTGTTTATGTCTTTATTATTTTCCAACATGGTATCAAGAGCAGGTTTAGGGCCTGGCTCTGTAAGTTTGCTTTCATCCCCTTTTCCTCTACAATCCTTTTCATCTTTTATTTTCATCAGATCTGTTTTTTTGCCTTTTCTAGATGCTTCTTAAATGGATGAAAATATGGCTGCACCGGAAGGTGATCCCACTTCAAATACAGCTGCTTTACAAAGTTCATCAGTAGCCTTTCCTCAAAATATTTTGATACAACCACAACATCAGCTCATTTCAATCAAACTCAGTGAAAACAATTATTTAGTCTGGAAGCAACAAATTTTGGCTGCAACTACTAGATTAGGACTTGAGTCCTTCTTAAATGGGACAACTGAGATCCCACCAAAGGTCATTCAAAACCAAGAATGCCTTATTGTTCTCAATCCCAAATTTCAAACTTTTCAGTGACAAGATCAGTTATTGGCATCTTGGTTGCTGTCTTCTCTTTCAGAGAGTGTTCTCATCCTACTGGTTGGCCTCACCACAATACATGAGATATGGAGAGCCTTGGAAGCTAATTTTGCAGCTAAATCAGGAGCAAAGACCATGCAATACAAAATTCAGCTGCAGACAATGAAAAAAGGGAGCCTTATGAGAGAGTATTTGAATAAAGTTAAGGTGTGCTATGATAATTTAGCTGCTTCTGGGCACAAGGTAGAAGATTTTGATCAGTTGCTACATGCATTGACCGGTCTGGGAAGTGAATATGATCCAGTGGTTGTAACTATCACTTCAAGTCCAGAAAAATTGAGCTTTAAAGATGCCAGTGGCCTCCTTTTGAGTTTTGAGTCCAGATTAGAAGCCACAAACCCTCAGTTTGATGAATTTGTGCAAATGACTACTAATGTATCAGTCCAAGGCTAGTCAAGGAAAGTGAATGGAAATTGGAGCAGATCTAATGGCAACAAAGGCAATACTAGAGGAAGAGGATCCTTCTCAAATTGAGGAAGTGGAAGGAGAGGAGGCACAAGAGGCAGAGGAGGAATGAGCTACAACAACAGCAGAGTAACCTGTCAAATATGTGGCTACACAAACCACACTGCTTCTAAATGCTACTACAGGATGAATCCCAACTTCACTCCTCATCCCTCTCAGAACTTCAACCCTAACACTAATCATAACTTCAATAGAGGATCTTTCTCAAGTAACAGAAACAATCAATCTTGGACACACTCTTCAACAATGACAGCAATGGTTTCCACTCAAGATAATAGATCAGACTACAGTTGGATACCTGACTCAGGAGCTTCTAATCATGTCATTCCAGATTTTTCAAATCTCAACATCTCATCAGAATATCAAGGCACAAATCAGGCTCACTTGGGTAATGGTTCAGGTTTGTTCATCTCTAACATTGGCAATACTAATGTTAAATCCTCTTATCCTCCCTCCAAACATATTTTTCAGCTTAATAATTTGCTTCATGTACCTAGTATCACCAAGAATCTCCTAAGTGTGTCTCAGTTTGCCAAGGATAATAAGGTTTATTTTGAATTTCATCCTTCTATTTGTTTTGTCAAGGATCAAGCCATGGGGGATACTCTACTCCAAGGGAAACTTAGTGAAGTCTTATGTAAGTTTGACCTCTGCCAAGTGAAATCTCAAAAGTGTCCATCATATTCTCCCAATCTCTCAGCTCTCAAGAATAATGTTGTTCAAAGTCCTTTTTGTTTTTCTATTTCCAAGATAGCAGTAGGTCTTGATGTGTGGCATTGTAGACTAGGCCATGCTGCCAATGAGATGGTAATAAAAACTCTCAGAGATTGTAATATACCTTTTTCCATTAAAGATTTTACCAGCTCTATTTGTAATGTTTGTCTTCAATTTAAATCCCATAAACTGCCTTTTCAAGAATCTCTAAGTGTGATAAATGCTCCCCTTAACCTAGTACACACTGATCTGTGGGGACCTTGTCCTGTTAAAAGCCACAAATGGGAGCCTATACTATATTGTGTTTATTGATCACTTCACAAATTTTACTTGGATTTTACTTTCTCAAAACCAAGTCTGAAGCCCTCCAAGCATTCTTACATTTTCAAGTCCTGATTGAGACTCAGTACTCACCAAAAATTAAAGCTTTCCAAAGTGATTGGGGAGGGGAATATAGGAGTCTGTCCAAACACCTTCAAGACAAAGGAATAGTTCATAGAGTTTCATGTCCTTATACCTCTCAGCAAAATGGAGTGGCTGAGAGGAAACACAGGAATGTAATAGAGACAGCTCTATCCTTTCTGGCTCATTCTAAGGTTCCAAATACTTATTGTATGGAAGCCTTTAACACTGTCGTACATACTATTAATAGAGTCCCCACCAAACATTTAAACTACAAGTCACCCTTTGAAGTTTTAATGGACATAAACCTGTATACTCCAATTTGAAAGTGTTTGGATACTTGTGATATCCTCGTGTGAGACCTTATAATAAGCAATAACTAGAGTTTAAAGTTGTCCCATCAACCTTTCTTGGGTACAATGAGGGGTATAAAGGGTATAAAGTCATGCTGCCCTCTTGTAAGATACTAATGAACAGACATGTTGTCTTCATTAAAGATCAGTTTCCTTTTGCCAAGACAGTAAATTCCGTGACTCATACTACCTCTCCTGTGGATAAATCCAAGATTTCCTCTATTTATCCAATACTCATTCCTACTTCACATGATCAGACAAACATCACTTCTGTCACATCCAAATCTACTGATTCACCTCTTGCTCATATTCATGATCACTCTCCCACTGGTCAAACTTCTCCACTTCATAATTCCACACAGCCCTCCATTGCATCACCTATAAATCCATCCCCACCCTCCCCACATACAACCTCAAGCTCTCACACCACCATTCCATTAACAGTACAATTGCCTCAGTTAGATAATGATCAAAACTGTTCTGTTACTCATACTGGTGCACCTATTGCTACTAACACTCATTCTATGCAGACAAGAGCAAAACAGGTCACTTGAAGCCCAGAGTGTTTACTGCATTGCTTCAATCTGATAGAGAACCAAGGACCCTAAAGGAGGCTCTACCTCACAGGCAGTGGCAACAGGCTATGCTCTATGAACACCAGGCTTTATCTAAAAATCTAACTTGGATTCTTATACCTCTTCCTCCTAGAAAAATGGTAGTTGGGTGCAGATAGATTTATAAGATTAAAAGAGGTGATGATGGTTCCATAGTAAGGCATAAAGCAAGGATAGTAGCAAAGGGATACACACAAACACCTGGTTTTGATTATGAAGAAACCTTCAGTCCTGTGGTAAAACCTGTTACAATAAGAACAGTCTTATCTATTGTAGTTTCTTGTAGATGGACTGTGAGGCAACTGGATGTAAATAATGTCTTCCTAAATGGTGACCTCACTAAAACTATATACATGCAACAACCTCCAAGTTTTGAGCAAGGGAACAATGGATTTGTCTGTAAATTGAACAAATCTATCTATGGTTTGAAACAGGCACCAAGGGCTTGGTATTTCAAGCTGAAACAAGTGCTTACAAGACTAGGTTTTCAATCATCTCAGTCTGATAACTCTATTTTTTTCATGGCTACCTCACAGTCATATACAATGTTCTTAGTGTATGTGGATGATATATTAATCACAGGCAGCAGTGATATTGAAATTGCATCCCTTATCAAGCTCCTGGATTCAGCTTTTTCTCTAAAGGACTTGGGAGTTGTTCATCATTTTCTAGGAATTGAGGTCACTCATTCCTCATCAAGGATGCATCTGTGTCAGAAGCAATACATTCAAGATGTCCTTCATAGAGTAGGAATGTCAGGTGCCAAAGGGGATATTAAACCTATGATCACTTCACCTCCTTTGTCCAAATTTGTTGGCAGTCCTTTTCCTGATCAGAAATTGTACAGAAGCATGATAGGTGGACTGAAATAATTAACTATAACAAGACCTGATATTATTTTTAGTGTGAATAGCTCAGTTAATTCATGCAATCCCCTCTTGATACTCATTGGAAAGATGTCAAAAGAGTGCCCAGATATGTTGCTGGAACATCAAACCTTGGACTGTCCATCACTAAACCCAAGTCTAACAGGCTGGTTGGATTTTTAGATGCTGATTGGGCAACTGATGTGGATGATGGAAGATCTGTAACAGGTTTCTGTGTTTACTTAGGATCCAATCTCATCTATTGGTTCTCTAAGAAGAAAGTTTCACTCTCAAGATCAAGTACAGAAGCTGAATATAGGAGCTTATCACATTGTGCATCAGAAGTCATGTGGATGGAGCATCTCTTAGCTGAAATCAGAAATCCAACCTCATCACCTCCACTGATCTGGATAGACAACATTGGAACTGAATCTTTGGCTGCCAATCTAGTGCGTCATTCTAGAATTAAACATGTGGAGATAGATGTTCACTTTGTAAGGGAAAAGGTCAGTCGAGGTGATCTCAGAGCTCAGCACATTCCTTCATATGATCAAGCTACTGATGTGCTGACCAAACCTCTGTACAAACAATCCTTCACTCGGTTCAGAAATAAACTCCATGTCACCTCCTCACCGGCCTTGGATTGAGGGGTGTGTGTTAGATATATTTATACAGTCAGCATTGAGCACACAATCAGCAATCCTTGTCAGCTTCTTTCGATGGCAACATATTTGTCTCTTCTGCATCTTTGGACGATAGCATGGTAACATGAAGTAGCTGTACGGGTGAAATCCTCACCTTCTTTTGAGTGTGCAACTGTTACTTGATCAATGGCTCAGCTTTAATGCCCGTTGCTTTGTTTTGTAGCTACTGCTAGGGTTATCTAAGGTTCCAGTCTATAAATATGTATGTGTATGCTGAACTTTTTCAATCAATAAGAAAGCAAATGTTTCCCTTTACAGTTTTAGATTGTTTGTGTCTTTATTGTTTTCCAACATGTTTAAACATAAATCCGAATTCCAAGTTTCCATCAACCACATTTCTATTGGCGCGCCCTTCGCCATAGAAACTCAGCCACCACCATCCTCGAATGCCAGCCCCAAACCCATGGCCCGAACAATGGAACCCACAGCCTGAGCCCATATAACAATCAGACCCTTATTTATAGGCCCATTTCATGCCTCCCGCCCTCCGTTGAAATCTAACTCCATATTCGGTTCCAAACCCAACCAGCCAAGACAAACCGAAATCCACCCCATGCTAAAGAAGATGAGTCACTTCGCCTCACCTTAATTGCTGCTCCCCGTCACCCTACCTTGCTGTCGCTCCGCCTCACCTCTAGGGTTGTGGTGGTGCTATCAGGTGGTCAGTGTTTTAAGAGTAACGGGAATCGACAATAAAGAGAGAAGGGGATTGGGGATTTTGACCCAGAATTTACTGTTGACCAAATATTTTATACTAATTTCCAATTGGCCCCTCCAACTTTTAGAAACAAGCAAAGTAACCTTTGAACCATCCTTTTAGTTTAATTAATTCTTTTATTGCCCAATTATTCTCCATTCTATTATTTATATACCTTTACATTAAAGCCAAGTATTAAGTTAAGTTTTCACATGTAGGGAACAGAGGTTCTGAAGTATAGGATTATCAAGAACGAGCATTTGCATTCGCATTTTAACAAAAACTCTAAGTTTGTCTATTTTAAATGCAATTATATCAATTATATATGTCTCAATGCAACATTTAATATTTACAATTATGTTACGGTTCTATAGTTATGCTATAATAGCTTCAAGCTAAGATCTATGGTTGGCCAACATCAATGAAAAAGTATGTTGTAGTCATTCATTTATCATTTATATGATTTGTATATAATATTAACAAACGAATTCTCATTGAGCGAGTTGAAAGCTCACACCCATATTTATCAAGTTTTTCAGGGTAAGGAGTTTGGATGTTCTACGATGTGGTGGATATGAAAATTTATTTATATTTAAGTTTTATAGTTAAGGTATTTTCTTTCTATCTATGGTTAGGGTTTTATTGAAGTTGGGATTAAAATAATATTGAGTCATGTTTTCCTTCTTAATTTCAATACACAGTGAAGCAACTATTTTGATTTATTTAGTGAATCTCTTTTATCTTAATAAATATTTAAGTTTGAATTATGCTTCTACTCAAGTTAAATGATTATTGTGATTTTTTTAAAACTCATGCCCTTATTGGAATTTGTTTATGTAAAAATCAAAGTTTATATTTATTAAAAGTGGATCATTAAAAAAAGTGCTTCTTCTTTGATGTCCAATTTTCAACCT
The DNA here is from genome assembly GCA_014905375.1 of Phtheirospermum japonicum. Lineage (NCBI taxonomy): Eukaryota > Viridiplantae > Streptophyta > Magnoliopsida > Lamiales > Orobanchaceae > Phtheirospermum > Phtheirospermum japonicum. The sequence goes on along the minus strand of BMAC01000060.1, from coordinate 138,908 downwards.
TGTCCGCTCGAGACTGCGAATTCATGAAAAGCCCCCTCTTTCTCCTCTATCCCTCCTCTCGAACCCACCACTAAGTAGTCAATTTCTTCTCCATCGCCTAGTGAGGAGTCTCATTAGCCCTAGACGACGTGAATTCTCAATTGAAATTTTCCTGATATCGCGGTTGTTCATCCCTCATGCATCGCTGAGCTTATTTCGATCGAGATATTTAGCTGAGTCATCACAATCTTAGCCCCATAATACTCGTATGTCGTGAATTCATGAAGAATGGAGAGAGATGGTTTGTTCGTTTGATTTCATTAATATTATGGGCGGGTCGAATAGATAAGTTAGTTCGAGCCATGTTTTATGGGTGGGTGGGTTGGCAGATTGAATAAATGGGTGGGTTCGAGCTGTATTTTGTGGGTTAGATGTGGCCTCTTCCTATAAGACCAATCTCACATATTTATGTACCTTTTTAAATAAGTTACTTTCAAAGTTTTGGGAAAGCCAATTCTATCTACACCCAGGCTTTTTCTAGTCACACCCATGTAAGTTTTATTTATAAAAATGCCACTCAATGAATTGTCAAATATCCTTATATAATTTTAACACACCTTCATCCATCGTAGTTTCTAAACATACCTATAAAAAATGGCTACACACCCATTAACATATAATATAAAACATCCAACATATTTCTTCAATTATACAAAATAAAAAAATAAAAAAATCTTCAACTTCATTTCTTCTCCATTTTTTAAACCTAAGTTCTTGAACCATAATAAATAATGAACAATCGATGATGAATAAGGCATGAGAAAAACCAATGTAAGTATATATTCCCTTTTTGTCTGAATATTTTTATCATCCCTATTATTAGATTAAGTTCCAAGTTTGTAAAACTTGATCCCACTTGGTTCGCCACTGTACAACTAAATTTATGAACAGATTTCAGCCAAAAAGAGCCAAAATGTATAGCATAATTTGTCCAAAAGTAGCTGAAATTTGTAGCATATTCTGCCATCAAGTAGATGAAAGATATACAATATCTCGTCATAAAATTTTCAGCATATATCGGCCAAAACTCATACAATATTTCAACCATTAGTCACCGAAATGTGATAAGATTTTTGGTAGCTATTTGCTGAAATTCGGTTAATGTGTCAATCACTTTTGGTCGAATTTTATTGATAATTTCAGCCATTAGTTGTCGAATAGTACATAAAACTGCACATACATGTAATAATAACCTTTTTTTTTTTTTTGCCTATGTTTAATGTTCTGGAAAGATGTCCTCTTAATATTTGTCTGCTTTTGTTGTAAGCTCTTTTTTAATCATCAATAAGTATGCTTATCAATATTTTGGATGTCTCTCATTGGTTACTTC
>BMAC01000060.1:103514-122930 GCA_014905375.1 Phtheirospermum japonicum | reverse complement strand
ATTCTTCGCTTCTTGTTTTTACTATGACGGATAATCTTCCTTACTCGGGCCCATTTCTCGACCCTCACGGGAAATCCCCCCGGGTCGATCCTCAAGGCTCTACCTTGACTGAGCCCGGCATTCATGAAGAGCCCGTTCTGAGTTCCATAGCCGGGCCTTCCATTCCCATTCACACGCCGCCTCCCGAGCAATCGCTTGGATTTCAAGGGAGTGGTTTTACCACTCATGAGCACGCCTCGGGCCGACCCCAAGGTATGACTTCGTTTCCCAACTCTTTCGGCGGAGGTTTCGTTCCCAACATGGGAGGGCATGGTGCAAACCATGTTGGGAATGGTGGTGGTTCGGATGAAATGGGTAACGTGGGAGGGCATGGTGCAAACTACGTTACCCCGGGTTCTCAAGGCTTTGAATGACCCGACATGGGAGGGCATGGTGCAAACCATGTCGGGTTTAATGGCTCATTCGACGAGTTTGGTGCCCCGAATCCCGGTCTTCATGGTTATAGAGCCCCTCTCCACGTTTCGAAATTGCCGAGCCCGAACCGAGGCCCGTTTGGTGTTCCCCCCGTGCATAAACCAACTCCGACTCTGAGAGTGAATCTGTATGGGCAAGATTATGGTCTAGGTTTCGGTGATACCGGTCTTGAGTTTGACGATGACATGGATGATGAGTATGCTTCGTTTGGTGGTTATGATCCGAGTGCTCCGCTTCTCCCACCCGTCCGTACGATGAAGGAGGTGAGCCAAGCCTTCGTGGGGGCTAATATTTCATCTTGTATTTATCCTCCCCCCGAGGTTATGGCCATTGATATCCGTTCCCTTGATTTTGCCCGCCTCCCAGTTTTCCACGGTTTTTCTAAGGAGGGTCCTCTCCAATTCATAAGGAATTTTCAATGGCATGTCTCGAGTTTTCACCGCCCAAACATGATGAGCTTGGATCATCTTAAACTACGTTGTTTTTCGTATGCTCTCCAAGATAAGGCTTTAACATGGTTCATGGGTCTCCCCCCTAACTCCATCCGTACATGGGATACGCTTTCGAAAGTCTTCTTCGATAATTACTATTCCATGGAAAGGACGAACGATGTAAGAGTTAAGATTATGTCTTTCAAGCAAATGAAGAACGAGCCGTTTCACTCCGCTTGGTTTCGTTTCAAGGATCTTGTCAATAGTTGTCCTCATTGTCGTTTTCCGAAGGATCTTTTGATTCAAACTTTTTATGAAGTGTTGGACCCACAATATCAATACATGGTAGACACGAGAGCGGGTGGCAACATGACAATTCATTCCCCTCAAGCACTTCACCGATTTTTCCTCGATTTGGCCGAAACTTCCAAACAAAAATCTTTCCGTGCTTTGTATTCAAGTGCTAACGAGGTGATAGAGTCGTCCTATTCCGAGAAACTTGAAACCGATAGGAAAATTGCGGCGTTGGAGGCTCAAGTTGCGAAGTTATCTTGCCCCAACCCGGAGCCTCCTTGTTTGTCTTGTGGAATGGTTGGGCATGAGGCCCTTGCTTGTCCATCAAATCCCTCTTTTTACATGTCGGTGCCCCCGTCGGAGGAAGTTTGTGGAGTCCAAGGTTACCAATCGGGTAATGGTGTTTCTAAGCCTTTCTATGCTCGGCCGCCTACTCACAATCCTCCTTATCATCCGAGTAACCGCATGCAACCGAATTTTTGCTATGTGAATGCCCAATTGGGAGTCCCCCCTCATGTGGGTCCATCTCGTCCGTCTCCTCACATAAATACTCCACCACCGGCTACCGATCAAAACATTGTCATGATCATGCAACAATTGCAATCCATTTCCACCACGATGTCTTCCTTTGAAGCCCGGTTAACCGCTATAGAGGCCTCGAATAGCGGGTTGAATACGAAAGTTGGACAAATGGCTACCAAAATTAATTTGCTCAAACAAGCCAATGAAAAAGGGAAGTTACCGAGCCAACCATCACACGCCCATGCGATCACATGTCTTCGAAGTGGTCGGGCTATCGATAACAAAGTGGCTCCACCACCCGAGATTGAAGAAGCTGTTATTCCGCCCGTTGTTGCTATTCCCGAGTCTACCCCCATGGGTGCCATCCCGACGAAAGAGGGCCCCGATGGCTTGCACAAATCCTCGAATGCCTATAAGCCTCCGATTCCAAAGGCTTCTCCACCTTATCCGTCACGGCTCCAAAACAACAAGAAGGATGATCAATTCCAAAAAATCTACAATACTTTGTCTAATGTAAACATCACTCTCCCATTGTTAGACGCCATCCGAGACATACCCGCTTACTCCAAGTTTTTCAAAGACCTTTCTTCCAAAAAGTTCATAAGCATACGGATCGGGAGTGTCCTCATGAGCATTAGTATCGGCACCTCCATAACCGGGACCACCACCATTAGCATTCAAATTCACATTCGGATCATGATTGAAGTTGTAAGCGGGAGGAACTCCATACGGGCCGGGAGTCGGATTTTGCAAGTTCGAAAATTGATTAGGAGAACCATAACCCCCATACGAACCGGAAGTTGGAGTATGCATATTCCAAAAGGTATTAGGAGCACCATAACCTCCATATGAACCATTCATACTCACGAAACCACCATACCAAACATGGTTTGCACCATGCCCTCCCACGTTGGGTTTACCATTGCCATGAGCACCATTGGCAACGTGGTTTGCACCATGCCCTCCCACGTTGAAAAAACCATTAAAACTCATTCTATTCCCAACATGGTTTGCACCATGCCCTCCCATGTTGGGAATATAACCTTCATTACCATAAGTATTAGAAATGAAAGTATTAAAAGGGTTCAGGAGGGGTGTGGTACCTTGGTGTAGGCCCATGGCGTGTCCGTGAGTGGTGAAACCACTCTCTTGATTTCCTAAAGCGTGGTCGATAGGGCTCGTTGGGTTGAGATTCGAAGGCCAGGACTTGTAGATCGGGGAGGATGGCTCAACGTGAACAACGAGATCGGAATCAATAGAGCTTTGAGGATCACGGGCCCATGGAGACTCCTCGGTAGGATTGAGAAACGGTCCGGTGTTTGGAAGATTATGTGCCATGTCTTGAGTAATATCCAAGGGACGTCGTAAACGCCTTAATCTCTCAGAGTTCAAAATATAAGGAGCCAAATCATTCCCAAGAGTTCGACGACCTTGCATACACTAAATAAAAACGTTAAATACAAAAGAAAGCTAGAAACACAAAGAAACTACAAGCAAATTGAAAACCTTAACCAAGTCGAGTCGCAACGGCGCCATTTTGTTTAATATAAAAGTAGCTCGACCAAATAAATAGTAAGAATAGGTGGATCAGGTAGGAAAAATGAGAGAAAAAGTAGAAAAAAACGCTTAACTATTTTATTCCTTTATTGAGTTCGGATCAGCCTTAACCGCATTCTTATAGAAGTATAAATTCTTGATTTCAAACTTTCTTTCTCTAAAATCCTCTCTATGTGATTTCTCTCTCTATATTTCACCCCTTTTTCACTCTCTCTTAGAGTGCCTATTTATATGTTTCCCTTAAAACCCAATAGGACATGTTTCACCACATCATTAGCCACCGACTTACTTTAAGCAAAACTTAACCAAAATCATATCCCCAATTATGCATTTTCTGCCACCTTAAGGCCGCCCTCGTCTAGTCTCGACGCCTAACCGCTCTACTCTCATCACCAGACCATTTCGGTCGACTCATGTTTAGACCTTCTTACATAGCTTTGGATGAAGACGTGCGACAGATTGGATCCGATCATCCCCGAGTGCTAAGGCCGGACAACCTTGTCGAGTGACATTACCGATATGTTAAGGTGTGCATGCCGGCCGACCATAAGGTTTCTGGTCAGCCACCGCATGTCTTGGTCGACCGGTTCGCGCCATGCCTGACAAGTTCTTGTATGGCACATGTGCTGGCCGGCTGACACACGACGTGGTCGGCCGGCTCGTGCCATGTTTAATTGGTTCGTGTCTGTCGCGCATGTTGGTTGACTGTTTTGAATGTAATTGTTGTGTTTTTCTTAGTTTCTATAATTAGAGTTTAGCTTTGTTTTTAGTCGTTTTGAGTCATTCTCGTTAGGTTTTTGGTCATTTCTCCGTTTTTAGTATTGAAGTTTGTTATATGAGTTTATTGAAGACAATCCATGGGTTTTGAATCTAAATTCGTATGTGTAGGTGGCACGAGGTATTAGACCAACGCTAAATATTGTTACGGAGCGAGTCGAGGCATCGGAACTCAAGAAACCGTGCCGAAAAGAGGAAAATCGAGCCTGGCCGACTGCCTGGACGACTGCCCAGAGAACCCGCAGTCGATCGACTGCCATCCAGTAGATCGACCGGAGGATCGACTGACCATCAGAAAGGGATGCAATTTGGCGAGGCAGTCGATCGACTGGCATCTAGTCGATCGACTGAGCTGTCGATCGACCGCCCCTGAGAAGATCGACTGCAACCATCAAGAATCGACTGATCGACAGAGAGTTGCGATGCTCTCTGAAGAGCAGTCGATCGACTGCCCTTAGTCGATCGACTGAGCTGTCGATCGACTGGTCCTCAGTCGATCGACTGGGTGTCCGGGACTTAAAGCATTTTGACGAGCTTGCCCCCTGCTAATGACTATAAAAACCCTCCACTTGACTTATAAAGACCATCCACTCACTCCCCAACTCTTGCATGAGTCTTGGGATTAATTTTCTCTTAATTTTTCTCTAGATCTACTTTCTCTCTCTTAGGTTTTAGATTTGATCTTCAAGCATTCCTTGGATTTGTAAGCTCAAGATGAATCCAAATACTCCTTTGGATTAGCACCTTCATTGTAATTCAAGCTTTGGATTCTCCATTTAATTTTAGTAAGCTTTCCTTTTAATTTCAAGCTTTGTTCTTCATTTCATGTTGTTCTTCATTTATGCTTTTTTCTTAGCTACTTGATTTTATGATGAAACTTGTGAATTGACTATGGATTCTAGATGAGTGACACACCTAGGCTATAGATCGGGTCCTTGATCCTCATGACTTTGAGTTTTACTTATGCTTTATTTTGAATTAAATTTCCATGCATGGTTTTAAATTGAATTCTAGATCTACTCTTCGTTTCTCGTTATTTTTCGGAAAGATTTGAACTTTTACGTCAACTTTCATTGCTCTTTACTTTGATGCTTTCAATTTTTAACCAATTTGCATTATTTGAGTTTTCATGGCATGGTTGTACTTTATGCATGCATGGTAGTACTTGATGAAACAATGCTTGTTTTTGCTTGTTTTTATTAATTGCTTGCATTTTCAATTTGGGCATACGACCGAGGCATCCGACCAACTTGTCATTTCAATTTCTAGTTTAGTTTGATATTTTTAATTGKATTATTTTCGGTTTTCTTTCATCTCTTGAGCTTGAAACACGTTGAAACTTGCAAATGGATTGAAGTCCGATAATACCAAGTCATGAACTCGTTGAATTTATTTCAACACCACAAAAATCATAACTTCAAAATGGCGCCGTTGCGACTCGGCTTGGTTAAGGCCTTCAATTTAATTGTTGTTTCTTTGTGTTTTTAGCTTCTCTTTGTATTTGARGATTTCTTTGAGTGTATGCAAGGTCGTCGTTCGCTTGGACKCGAATTATTTCCTTATACTTCTAACCCCGAACGATTGCGACGTCTTCGACATTCTTCGCTTCTTGTTTTTACTATGACGGATAATCTTCCTTACTCGGGCCCATTTCTCGACCCTCACGGGAAATCCCCCCGGGTCGATCCTCAATGCTCTACCTTGACCGAGCCCGGCATTCATGAAGAGCCCGTTCCGAGTTCCATAGCCGGGCCTTCCATTCCCATTCACACGCCGCCTCCCGAGTAATCGCTTGGATTTCAAGGGAGTGGTTTTACCACTCATGAGCACGCCTCGGGCCGACCCCAAGGTATGACTTCGTTTCCCAAACAACTAGTTTTTCTAACCGTTGATGATCAACGACTCTATTGTCACAGCCTTGACTTTGTACCAGCAATATGTCACCAATTTAACGAGAAATTTCACCGCGGGCTCAAGGCTTTTAAAAAAATTATAACAACGGTTTAACCGCTTGTATAACCAAAACGGTCGATTCAAGTTTTTTTCAAATCGAAACCGAACCACCTACAATCGGTTCACAATTTCGATTCTAACCATAAACCGTGATTCCAACCATAAACCGCGTAAACAGTTAATCGAGCTATTGATCACAACACAAAACCGTCGGGTGATTAACCAGAACCGATTGTTCATATCTAAATATGAGAATACTTTTGAAGATCATTTTACCATAATAATATATAAATGAAAATTTCAAGCTAAGTCCAACATGAAAAAGATAAGCCGAGATGAGAAAATTAAACCAATACAACGATATAGAGAAATAGAATTACGTTCGGCAAGGGAAAATCTAATACGAAAATAACAAATCATTAGGGAGTAAACTAGAACAAAATATCAACATTTATACATATATTTTATATATGTGTGTATGTGTATATGTTAAGGGAAAAAGAAAAAACAAAAGTACATAATTAAGTCCATTTTGGAATCCACGCAGACACAATCATCCTTGGTGATTTTAAAGCTCATTGCATGCTCGTTGCTTGACCAAGCTCTTTAAACACCGACCCCATCGCATACTATTTGTGTTAACCTCGCCACCCAACTACAATTTGCATTCTCTTTCGAAACACTGATACATCGGCTTGAGCATGCAGGTAGAATCTAATAAGAAGAATCATGGGACGGACTATCAGCATGCATATCCATTGAAGTATCATTAGAACTGGGCGGATTAGGGTTACCATTATTATTATTCTCATTATTCCGAATAGCACTATTTGTGTATTGACCCCCTTGCAACAGGTGATAGTGTTGGAGACTGCGACGAACAGGACTTGACAGAGCATTGGAGAAAACGGAGTTTTTTGATTGGTCGGAGTTGCCTAATCGTAATCCTTGAGCGACGGTGGTGGGACCAAATGCGTTAGAAGATATCGGAATGCTTGTGTGAGTTGACTGCATTGCATTTTGAGTTTGTTGCTGCTGTTGCGGCTCATCTATACTGTAATCGAGTTCGTTCTGTATGTCAAATTCATTATAAGTTAATACGATCCAGAACGGTACTTTCCAAAATAAAATAACAATTAAAAAATAAACAAACTTTTCAAAATTAAAATTTAAAAATAAATGAAAAGAAAATGGAAATCAATTATAAGATAAAACAAATCAGAATGATACTTTTTAAATAAAATAAAACAAATCAGAACGATACTTTTTTAAATTAAATAATAATAAATAAATAAACGATACATTTCAAATTAAATTAAAAATCAAAATCAAAAGGACAGTGAAACCTAAGTGATGAACAGAAGATCCATAGGCTAAGGAAAAAATAAACTATTATCACATCTGCTATATGACATTCCATTGTTCCTTTCGATGGTAAAGACTTCAAATTTCCCCATAGATTATGCTCCTTTTAATTGACATATATTATTTACCATAGCCACAGACACACACACACACACACACACACACAAAATATAATGTGTTTATCTGCCAAACCAAGAACATGACTTGACCATGCCAATTTCTAGTTAAAGATTTTGTTTATCCATGAAGATACAAGAAATGAAATAAATTAACTCATGAATGATCACATGACAATATAATCAATTCTGCTTTCTTTGTCACGTCTTGTGTCTGAAAAGAAGTGTATAAATTTTCAATATTTTATATTTCACAACATGACAGATTTATAGCAAACACAATGCAGATCATCTTTCTAAATGGTGGAGTACCTCATGACAAGTTTAGCTTTAAAGAGAGAAAAAACTCATTAGGAAGGAAACCACACACACAAAATATAAAAAAATAAATAATAAAATTAAATAAAATCATTGGACAGTTCTCACACAAACATCAACTCAAAAGGAAGCGATAACAAGTTTCATGAGCATGAGAATAAGAGTCAAAATTTCCTTCGATTTCACACTGAGGGCAATATACACGACATAAAAGTACCCATAGAATCATTTTGTAAGAACTATGAAGAGCTCTTTAGCTTAGTCAAAACAAACCCAAGTCTCGGAAACAAATGTGAGTATGGTCATAAAATTGGAATCACGACATAGTTAAGATCAAATAACAACATAAAACTTGTCAAATCACATGAAACTCTCAATATAGACCAAGTAGATAGCCCCTGAATAATGTAATTATAGTGAAGAAATTAAAAATAAAAAAAGTTAAAAAAACACAATTTACATCTCTTCTTATTATGCATCCATGCAGATAGCTTGCCACCAAGCAAGCGAGCAAAAACTAATATTTATTCACAATACAACTTGCAAAATTAACTAGTGAAAAGATATCATAATAAACTAAGCAACATTCATCACAGGATTGTCAGCCAAAAAAATGGAGATACATCAGGCCAAATAAGCATCACAAACACAATATGCTTGCATTTCAATCAAATTAAAGAACTTTCTCGAATCAAGAATCAATTTTTATTTTAATCATATAAAAAGAATAGACCTGCACATATGCAACTATGTCACCGGGCATCACTCTAACTCCATCTTCTTGCTGCCTCAAAATCCAACTATAGAGCTTCTCCTACAATAAGAGGCAAAAAATATGATTAGAATAGTTCTAAAGAAATATACACTCAAAGCAAAAAAACTCAAAGCTGTACATTCTGGGTCATATAAGATTTCTCTCATAACACAAAAATAAAAAACATGATAGAGACCAAACTATAATTGAAATACATAGAACATAATAGAGACCAAACATTGAACATTCATCTGAATTCGACAATCCGGCAAACCATACAAGTCGGAAAAAAATAACAGAGACCGAAATTATTACGAAGTCACAGCAATTTGCATTCCAAAAATAAATAAATAAAATCATATGGGGAACCAACAAAAAATTAAATCAAATTCATACAGACACACGTATCAACCCAATTACTTCACTTCATTTTATGACCAAAAAAAGCATTTCATTAAAGCTTAATCAACCAAAACTTGAGCAAAAACGAAACAGACAATAATAAAACGAAGAAAACAAACCATCGCGTGGCGTTCACCGGCTTGGAAGGAGAGCCGCTGCTGGTGCATGGCCTGAGAGTACAGCTGTGAGAGATTATTGGCGGCACTGCAGAAAGCGGTGTACATGCCTCGATCCACCTCATCGAGCCGCGTCGCATCCGATTTCCTCTTCTTCGCCATTCGAGGGGGAAAAAGGCTTTAACGAAATTAAGTAATTTTTATTTATCACAAAACCCTAAATTGCTTCAACAAATGCATAAGCATATAGGTAGACACAGAAAAATTACACATAGCTGTCTGTGTTTCTCTCCCTGTATTATATATGGCGTGCTTTTCATTTCCAAGGCAAAAAGTAACAATTAGAAGAAAATGGGTGCTTTTACCACGTGGCATGAGAGGTGGAAAGGCCTTGACAACTAAGTGTAAAACCCAAATAGATAAAAACTAGTTTGGATACCCGCGCTTACACGAGTCTGTATATCATGGACTCGGGACCATCTAAATATGGTGTACTCGGTCCTCAATTCATTCCACGTCTGCAAAATTCATTCCACGGTTCACGCGCCTTCCTTTTCATCTCACGTTCAACGCGCCTCGAAAACAGAAAAAAATCCTACAAATTCTCGCTGCAACTTCACATCTCTCTGCAACTTCCTTTTCGAACAATTTTTTTCTCCCAGACGCTGCAATTTTCATCTTCTCCCAGACGCTGCAACAACTTCCTTCAAGCAATTCTCAACTTCTCCCAGACGCTGCAACAATTTTCTCCCAACAAATTTCTCCGGCAATTATCATCTTCTCCGCCTGTAAGTTTTTGATTTTTTTCCTTTTCAACTTTCAGTTCAGTTCACACACTGGTACATGTTTCAGCATCGATTGATGATGTTTCATCGTCGACTGATAATTATACACATATCATTCACATATATTCACACTGAACATGAGAATTTAATCACAGAGTATATAGGAGTATATATTATCAAAAARTACAAAACATATCATTACACATAACATGAATATATCATCACACAGAAATTATATATATCATCATAAAGTCAATCTATATTTGCAGTAAAATAAAATTCAAAAATGATATAACATTATACAGATATGAAATATATCATTACAGATCTGGAACATATTATCAGATTGTTCTTGCACATATCATTGTTACTATATGAAAACTCATATATTCGCAGAAAAAAAAAAGTAATATGAGTTTCACAAATGATATATCATCGCTCAAATCTGGAACATATCATCAGATTGTTCTTGCACATATCATCAGACTGTTCTTGCACATATCATCAAAATGTACATATAAATCTTATCACAAATTTTGAAACATAGAACATGCAGATATCATCATACAGAGAATCGATGGTTGAACTATAGAATCGAAAGCATATAGTTAAAATACAGATGAGTCAACATCAATTGATGGCTAAACCCTAAAATCGGAAGAATCGAAAGTATATAATTAAATTTTATGAAGTAATAAGCGTTTTGTGATGTATGATATGTGCAAATTATGTGTGATATATGTATAAGATATTTGTGATGATATTTTCATGTTCAGTGTGATGATAACTATATGATGTGTGTGATGATATTTTCATACTCTGTGTGATGATATGTATATGATATTTGCATATTATGTGTGATATATGTATAAGGTGTTTGTGATGATATGTCATGTTCATTGTGATGATAACTATATAATATGTGTGATGATATGTGCATATTATGTGTGATATTTGTATAATGATCTTTGATTTTGTTTATATATTTTTATTTTTTGTGTTTAATTATAGATATGAAGAAAGCAACCAATTTACAATTGGAGCAATTAGATACTCCAATTGTAGTTAGTAATCAACAGGGTATAGGTCTCACTCTTCAAGAGGAAGACCTACAGGGAAAGATATATGAAAAAAGGACAAAGGGGAGGAAGAAGAAAATTTTGATTGAGGCAACATCGATGGTTGAGAAACATCCTTCTCCTACTCTGAAAAAGAAGAAGAAAGAAAAAAAGAAAATACCTATTGAAGCACCTGATGCAACAACAATTGGCGATAAACCCAGTTTTGAATTTGATATAGTGAAAAATGCCATAGAGAATCAGTTACAAATCGAGAAGGAAAGAATTGATTGTCAAGCAACGCAAAACACAGTTGTCGAAAACTGATTTTGAAAAATTTGTTTCTGCAATTCAAGTTTTCAAACGGGGTGTTACTGGCAAGAAGACTCCGATTGTGAAGAAAAAGAAAAAGGTTTGCTATTTTTATTACTTTTCTACTTTAAAATAATATTTAAATTCCAATTTGAAATTAACATAGATACACTGATATATGCAGGTTGCACCCGTTCAAGACACAACTGATATACAGGTTGCACCCTTTGAAGATAAAAAAAAGAGAAAAAAGAAAAAAGAAAACCAGCTGAGGTTTGAATTTCTTAACAATAACTTTAATACACTATTGTCATGTTCATGTAATGATGTGTAAATAATGTGTTTGATGATATATGACTGGTTTATGTGATATATGTGATTATTTGTGTTTGGTGTATTAGATGATATGTACTTGATGTATCAGATGGTATGTGGTTGGTGTATATGATGGTATGTGTTTAGTGTATGTGATGGTATAGCATAATATGTGACTAGTATAAGTAATCATATGTGTCTATTATATGTGTCTAGTATGTATGATGATATATTCATGATGTATAAGATGATATGTGATTGTTGTATGTGATGATATGTGGCTGGTGTATAGGATGATATGGGATTTCTGTATGTGATGATATATGGCTGGTGTAACTGAGATATGTGGTTGTTGTGTTTGGTGTATTAGATGATATGTAGTTGGTCTATGAGATGGTATGTGATTGGTGTATGTGATGGTATGTGATTGGTGTATGTGGTTTATGTGTATGATAATATGTGGCTAGTATATGTAATATGTGGTTACTATATGTGTCTAGTATATATGATGATATGTCCCTGGTGTATAGGATGATATGTGATTGGTGTATGTAATGATATATGGTTGGTATAATTGAGATATGTGGTTGTTTGTGTTTGGTGTATTACACATGATATGTGGTTAGTATATAAGATGGTATGTGAATGGTGTATGTGATGGTATGTGGTTGGTGTGTAGGATAAAATATGTGGCTAGTATATGTAATGATATGTCGCTACTATATGTGTCCAGAATATATAATGATATGTGCCTGGTGTATAGGATGATATGTGATTGGTGTATAGGGTGATATGTGACTGCTGTATATGATGATATGTAGCTGGTGTATAAGATTACATGTGATTTGTGTATGTGATGATGCTTTTGTTTGTGTTTGGAATACATGGTATGTGGTTTGTATATGTGATGGTCAATTTTATTTATTTTTAGGTTGTACTGCAGCAAATTCGTAAAAGAAAAGAACCTACAACTGACTTAGCTAATCCTCCTCCTTAGAAAAAGAATTTTTTTTTCGCAAATTTAACCTATATCATATTCGGTTTAGGACATCTCCTAACCCTCTCTTCAAACTGATAGAGCATCTGAATGAAGAACAGAAAGAGGCAGTCAGAGATATTGGATTTGAAGGAATGTTGAAGTTATCCACTCGAGAAAACCATGCTGAGTTGGTAACATTTCTGATACAGCAGTTTGATTGCTTCAGATGCTCAATTAAATTGGAGAGAGGTGAATTAAAAATTGAGGAGGAGGATGTTGTGTCTGTTTTTGACTTGCCGTTGGGAGAAAAATCTGTGACAGAAGCTTTGTCTGAAAAAGGTATTTTTAAATTATTTACATTAATTATATTAACTCACGTTAATTACACTATAAAATGTACGTATCCTAAATAATTTTATTTTTTAATGCATGTACTAAAAAAGATGATGAAAAGTATAAAGATTTGGTAAAAGAATGGCAGCAGCGGTGGGGGGTTTCAAATGTAGCCCCTTTTACATCGAAAATTGGTGAGGCTCTCCAATCAAAGAGTGACTACGGTGATGACTTCAAACGCGACTTTGTCGTGTTTGTTGTCACTACCATGTTCAAGTCACACAAGAATCGCAAAGCCACTTACAAGATTCTGAAATGCCTTGAAGATGTGAACGAAATCAGGAATTTTAATTGGTGCCATTTTATGATCAATTGCCTGATTTCGTCAATTGAAGAATGGAAAACAAGCACAGCAGTGAATAAGTTTTTTGCAGGGCCCACAATTTTCTTAATGGTAACCATATGTGAATTACTACTGAATAAAGTGATATAAAATACTAAGAAATAAACTTCTCTAATATTAATGTATTTTGTGCAGTTATGCTATCTTGATAGAATGGAGTTTAAGGTGAGGCGGGCAAATTCAAGAAGATTCCCAATTTACTCAAATTAGTGATCAACGGAATTGGAAAAGAGAGTCAGAGGAGAAAAAAAATCTGGAGGCTTTGGAAGGGGAAAGGTTATAGAAAGATTATTGAAGAATGAAGACGATAAAAAAATGGTATGTGTTTAATTCTGTGTTTAAAGATTTGGGAAAGGTTTATGTGATGGTATGTGCATAGTATGTGTGATGGTAAGTCTATGGTTTGTGTGATAATTATGAATATGTTATTCTTTATATTCTACAAGCACTGATGATGATGAATCTATATATGAGATTTGTGATGTTATTAATGTAATATTGATTTCTTCTTTCTGAGATTACAAATGAATTTTTCAGAAGTTGTTGATGATGATATGTGTATGGTTTATGTGATAGTATCTGCATAGTCTGTGTGATGGTTTGTGCATGGTATGTATGATGATATTTGAATATGTTATTGTTTATACTTCACAAACACTGATGATGAATATATATTTGTGATTTGTGATGTTATTAATGTAATATTGATTTCTTCTTTGTGGGATTACAAATTAATTTTTAGAAGTTGTTGATGATGATATGTGTATGGTTTATGTGATGGTATCTTCATAGTCTGTGTGATGGTATGTGCATGGTCTGTGCGATGATATATGAATATGTTATTATTTATATTTCACAAGCACTGATGAAGAATATATATTTGTGATTTTTGATGTTATTATTTATTTTTCACAAACTAAAAAATTTGATTTGCTTATACATGTCTTTTTTACAGAAGAGTTGTGATCTTGTTGACATTCAAGAGGAGACAACAAACAAATTGGTGCAGGTCTTGGGAAAGATGACTGAAGCAGTTAATCAGTTCAGAGATGTCATGGATGAAATTGGAAAAACTGAAACGACAAATGACATTCTGATGACACCATTTGAACTGATACTGAGTTGTAAAGAGAAAGAACCAATTCAAGAGCACCAAGAAACAAGCCAGAAAACACCAAACCCAAAATCTCCGACAAAGAAAGTATTAAGCCAAAAATTGCCATCCAAAATACCACCACCTCAAAAATCACCACTTGCAAAACCACCAAGCCAAAAATCCAGTTGCATATTAGATGATGATATGTTTGATGATCCAGAAATTGCAGCTGGAATATTTGAGTTGTGGGATGCTATATGCAAACCCAAAAAGGTGACCAAGAGAGAGGTTCCAAATGGAATATCACCACCGACGTTTTCATTAGGACTTGAAGACATTGAACCGATGGGAAATTATTGTGCTGATGATCACGTTGATGGTGGTGATGGTGGTGATAATGGTGATGGTAATGATGGTAGTAATGCTGATATTGGTTGTAATGTTGATGGTGACGTTGATTGTAATAATAATAGTGATGATGATGATGGTGATAGTGATACAGTTGCTGAATAGAATGATGCTGAAAATGAGAACGTGACCCCAATTGATGAGTTGAAATTCAAAAGGTATTTAACTGTAATATTTTTTTAAAGTTATATATTAGTTTTTAGATTTTGAATACTACAATTCGATTGATAAAAATAAAAATAACAATTATTTCTTATGACATTCAACAAATCAGCATACTTGACGAGTCTGAGAATGACGTTGTGGATGTCCTCCAAAGAAAGAACCCAAAGAGAAAGTGCAAAAATCTGCCATTGAATTTCAGATCTCCTTTCTGAACAGGAATAATCCAAAACTAAGGGTGGGTCGGTACGGTATACCATTATATTATACCGTACCGCATACCATACCAAAAATTTTGGTATGAGAAAATGTCATACCGTTACCATACCGAAATTTTCGATTTGAAAAATTAGATACCGATACCGTGCCAATATTTTGGTATACCGGAATTTTCGGTACGGTAACGGTATACCGAGTTTATTTTGTATTTTTTTGGGTACGGTAACGGTATACCGGATTTTAAATATGTATTTTCTTGTTTGTTTTGTATTTTTTTCGGTATATCGGTACATACCGGTATACCGTCAATTTTGAAAATATCATACCGTTACCGTACCAAAATTTTCGGTATGGTATCATACCGTTACGAAAATTACGATATACCGAAAATTTTGGTATTTTCGATAAATTTCGGTACGGTATTGACGGTATACCGATATTTTCGGTATTTTTCCCACCCCTATCCAAAACTGCACAAACTTGTTACAATGAAGTAGAAACTGATTTCAGAGTATGCATTCTTAGAACCAACTGAAGAAACAAAAAAGTAAGTAATTCTTAAGTTTTTTAATTTTTGTTTCTAATGAGTAATGATATGTGCATGGCTTATATGATGGTAAGTAATTCTTAAAACCAACTGAAGAAACAAAAAAGTAAGTAATTCTTAAGTTTTTTAATTTTTGTTTCTAATGAGTAATGATATGTGCATGGCTTATATGATGGTATGTGCATAGTCTGTGTGATGGTATGTGCAAGATCAGAATATGTTATTTTTTAATCTTCATAAGAACAGATGATGAATATATATATTTGTGATTTCTGGTATTATTTATGTAATATTCATTTCTTTTTTCTAAGATTACAAGTGAATTTTTGAAAAATTATTGATGATGATATGTGCATTGCTTATATGATGGTATGTGCATAGTCTGTGTGGTGGTGTGTGCAAGATCTGTGTGATAATATGTGCATAGTTAGTCTGTGTGATAGTATTTCCAAGATTTGTGTATTGATATATTATAAATTACATTTTATGTTTGTTGTTATGATATATGCATATTCAGAAGCTCTCCTCTTACCATGTTTGTTTTTTATTTAAAAATATTAGTGAAGTACTGTTTGATGGCATTGGGCTGAAGTTAAGAAGGGAAGAATTCTACACACTCTCAGAAAATCAGTGGGTTGTGCAAACAATCATTGACATCTGTTGTATGAAGCTAAACATTGATAATAAGAGAAGAGCACCAGGAGAACCAAAAAGAGTGTTTTTCTCTACAATGCCTCATGTAAGTCATCATTAATAAATATAAATCGTCAATTATTATAGACAAACTCCAAACTTATCAACTGTTAATTATGCAGGATCAGATGGAAATGGACTTAAAATTTAATGAGGATGACAGCAAGAAGTCTTTCAATAATATGCTTGATAATGAGCTCAGCATAGTGGGTGATATCAATATCGATGATGCAGATCTAGTAAGTGTGTGTATATATATATATATGTATGTGTGTGTGTGTGTGTGTGTGTGTGTGTGTCTGTGTGTGTGTGTGTGTGTGTGTGTCTGTTTGTGTGTGTGTATGTATATGTCTGTTTCTTTGTGTATGTCTGTATTTATATAAAGATTTCCTGAATATACATTACAATGTTCTAATAGTATCTAAAATTACAGGTCTTTTTCCCTGTATTGAAAGATCTTCATTATTGGATTGTTTGTTTCAATTTCAAAGACTGTGCCGTACAAATAATTGACAACAGACCACTTGCACAACGCACAAGTGTTGCAATTCATTACGACAATGGCCCCAAAAAATTGTAAGTACTCTACAACAATAATCACACACAAAAAAAAAGAATGTATCTTCCTGTACGAAGAATGTGAATTTTGAAAAATGTAATGGAGATCAGTTGTACTAATTGTATCTCATTATATTCAATTCTCAGGCATCAGCATTCAGTAAATACTTGGAAATCAACAATTTGAAGAAGAATGTGAATGTTGAAAAAATTTTCCAATCAATTGTCAAAATGCCATGGAGATCAGCAAATAATTTTGATGATTGTGGAATATATTGCATGAGACATCTTGAAACATACAAGGGGAAGTTGGGCGTGGATGCATGGAATGCAGGTTTTACTAAAGATAATGTAAATAAATTTAATTAGAAGTTTATACTCATTTATTTCTCTGTTTTTCGTCTTTGTTATTTATTACTAGTTGAGGTGATGGTATGTGTATGGTTTGAGTGATGATTATGAATATGTTATTCTTTATATTTCACAAGGACTGATGATAAAATATATATATCAGATTTGTGATGTTATTAATGCAATATTGATTTCTTCTTTCTGGAATTAGAAATGAATTTTTAAAAGAAGTTGTTGATGATGATATGTGCATGGTGTATGTGATGGTATGTGCATAGTCTGTTTGATGGTACCTGCATACTATGTGTGATGGTATGTGTATGGTTTGAGTGATGATTATGAATATGATATTATTTCTGGGATTGTAAATGAGTTTTTAAAGAAGTTTTTGATGATGATATGTGCATAGTTTATGTGATGGTATGTGCATAGTTTGTGTGATGGTATGTGCATAGTATGTGTTATGGTATGTGTATTGTTTCAGTGATGATTATGAATCTGTTATTCTTTCTGGGATTAGAAATGAATTTTTAAAAGAAGTTGTTGATGATGATATGTGCATGGTTTATGTGATGGTATGTGCATAATCTGTGTGATGGTATGTGTATGGTTTGAGTGATGATTATGAATATGTTATTCTTTCTGGGATTACAAATGAATTTTTAAGAAGTTGTTGATGATGATATGTGCATGGTTTATGTGATGGTATGTGCATAGTCTGTGTCATGATATCTGCATAGTATGTGTGATGGTATGTGTATGGTTTGAATGATGATTATGAATATGTTTTTCTTTCTGGGATTACAAATAAATTTTCAAAAGAAGTTGTTAATGATGATATGTGCATGGTTTATGGGATGGTATGTGCATAGTATGTGTTATGGTATGTGTATGGTTTGAATGATGATTATTAATATGTTATTCTTTATATTTCACAAGCACTGATAATAAATATATATATATATATATATGAGATTTGTGATGTTATTAATGTAATATTGATTTCTTCTTTCTGGATTACAAATGAATTTTTAAGATAATGTAAGTAAATTTAATTAGAAGTTTATACTCATTTATTTCTCTGTTTTCCGTCTTTGTTATTTATTACTAGTAGAGGTGAAGTTATACATCACTGTGCACTTTATAGGCAAAAATATAGAAATAGCTAGGATGAACACAAGTTTTACAACCAGACTGAAGCTAACATGATAGTTTATTTTTAGGGGAATTTAATTTTTAATTTCACTGGAGAAAGAGTCAAAACTACTAAAACTAGAAAATAATTGGGTTTTTTTTTACTTATGGTTACTTGAAAGCATATGGTGTTCTTGCTTGTATACTCCGTGTTCAGAATGTGTTGTCACTGATTGATTTTTCTTGTATATTTTTTCAATAGGACAAAGATATGTTGAAGACATTGAGAGCAAAGTACTGTTCAGCGATCATAATGATGGAGGAGAATACGAGGAAGAAAAAGCTGTTGAAAGATGTGGGACGTGTGGTTTGTTTGCTGTAGTGATATTCTGAGTAAAAACAATATTCTTGTTTCGGTCTGTTTAATGTAGCAAATTTAGGTGTTGGAAAAAATATTCTGGTTTCTATTGTTTATGTTTTACTTCAAGATTTACATTAATGGTACGAGGTTGAGGCGTTAGAAACAACAAACGATTTTAGTTGTATGTGGTTGTTAGATTTGCTGCTTAATATGCATGCTTTGGAATATTAGTATTATATGATAAGTTTCTAATTCTTTTATTTTAAGAGATTGGATAGTTTATGTAGTTGTAATGTTAAATGCATGATATGTCGAATACTCTAATTTGAATGTTAAATATTAAAGTATGTAAACAGAGTAGGGTGACCAGTTAGAATCGACTTTGGGTCAATCATTGCGGTCAGCTAAACCATCTCTAAATCACCAATTTACTATAATGTCGAGGCCGCGAATATTATTGCCTCGATGTTTGTTGAATCGTGAATCAGTAATCTAGTAACTATGATCGAATATGATTTAAACTATGCATATTTTATTTTAAAATTATTAATGGGAACAGTATATTCTCGACAGTATATGATGTATATAAATAAGTGGGGAGTGTATATTATCTTATTTTCGGA
>BMAC01000060.1:62527-101118 GCA_014905375.1 Phtheirospermum japonicum | reverse complement strand
AAACTCTGAAAACCTGAATCTGTTTCAGATATCATTATAAACTGCTAACATATATCATCGCATAATTGTACTACATATCATCATATAATAAGTCCAAATATCATCACATATTGCTGCAATATATTATCAACAAAAATTAACAGACAAGTTAAACATAAAAAATTTACTTACTTTTCCCAGTAAAACTGGAATTCAGCCTCTATTTCAACGTATTTGAGCAAATAATTGAAAAGGTCTATGAAACTTTTTTGACTTCTTKGCGATCTGATATTTATCTTCGAATTTTCCCCAATATGCCAAACGCAAAGTCGAGGTCGTGACATTGGGAAAATCTTAGAAATAGCAGCAGCCATGGCAGCAGATTAGTCGGTCATTATTGTAATAGGGTGCTTACCGCCCATAGATCTCAAAAAGGCGCCAAACAACTACTCAAATGACTGAATTCTCTCATTCATAAGGAACCCACACCCAAACATTACATTTTTACCATGATGGTTCATTCCGACAAATGGACCACCAATCATATCGTATTTGTTAGTGCGATACGTAGTATCATGCACCAACAAATCACCAAATAATTCGTAATCCTGTCACATACGACCATCTCTCGAAAAAAACTACAAAGCCTAGACTCATTATCGACCTCAAAATCGAAAAAAAAGTCCATCTCATTAGCTTGCCTATTTTTAAAATTTTGAATTAAAGTGTTCGAATCCGTACCATCAAATATGTTCGATTTACTCAATGCATTATATGCATCTCTAATGCTAAACCCTAAAAAAGGTGAACCACCGGACTGGTTTTTCAAAACCCAAACACCATCGACCACACCAACACCACTTTTTTTTTAAATTCTTTAAGGTAAGCAAGTTGAGTCGGACAGATTTGTCTATGAGATGGAAGAAGATGACTAGATGAAGGTGGACATAATGTATGGTTATGATCTTTTTATGTGCAGTAACAACCCACAAACCACTACGATCAATATCAAATCGAATAAAAGAAGGACAGCCTGTTCTCACATCTAATTTCGCATAAGTCCTGCTTTTTTTTTAAACTTGTTTCTGTCCAGCCTTAGAACAAAGAAACATTTTCATCGAAATTGAGCCATCAACCCTCTTCCTATCCTTCCCCTTCCTAACACTAAACCCAACTCTAAACGCATGATCATTATACAAATTATAAGCCTCATCAACATAATTTACTATTATGCCAACCAAATCATCATCACGCATTGCTCTCTCAGCTTACTGACTATCATCATTCACTACATAAGACAAAAAAATAAAACAAACCAAAAATATGTTATTCATACAAATATTAATCACATATTAATACTATATATCATCACATAACACTGAGACAACTCATCACATTACACATTCAGATAGCATCACATTCAACATTCAGATATCATAACATTCTACTTTCAGATACCATCACATTCTACATTCAGATATCATCACATTATACTTTCAAATATCATCACATTCTACTTTCAGATGGCATTAAATACAGACTGATGTATCATCACATTCTACATTCAGAATTACATACAGACTGACATATCATCACATTCTACATTCAGATATCATCACATTCTACATTCAGATTTCATCACATTCTACATTCAGATATCATCATATACAGAATCACACATCATAACACATTCCCTTCCATGAATCGTAACAGGAGAAATCATATACCTMCTTCTGTAATAGAACTACTTTCATCATTGTTCGAACTCGCACCATTCCCAGAAACTGGAATATTTGCAGTAGAAACACAAATCGGAAGAGCTGCCGCAACAAAAATAGAAATAGCTTAAACCTAATTCAATACAAAAATAAATCAACTTCAAAAAATAACTTACCCTCGATAAGATTCGCGGCGATTGGAACCTGTAACAGATTCAAGTCCATTTAGAATTGAAAGGATTTGTGCAGCAGCAATTGATTCGGAGGTAATGGATGAAAATTGTAGAAAATCGTGGACGATGATTGATGAAAATCGTAGAAAAATCCAACAGTTGTTAAATCAAGGAGAATAATCGGTGATGATAAATCTCTCGACGCTGATCGATTATTATTCAGATTGAAAATCTCTTGTTCAATTTTTGTTCAGATTGGTGATGAAGTTTTTGGTCGATTGTAAATGGATTTTTTGGTCGATTTTTGTTCAGATTGGGCGATAGAATTTTTGAGAGCAGCGCGTGTGGTTGAAAGGCAATCAGAAAAAAGAAATGGAACAGGCGCGTGTAATTCTGAAATGGCCTTTTATATGGGAGAATGGGTGCACCTTATAAGGTGCACCTGGGTCCAACTAATAATTTACCGTAAAATCATCCCCCCAGAATCATTGCGTGTTTTCAGACAAAACTAAAAGTAACTCTTCACCTTCTTCAACAACAAAAGAAGCAATCAAAAATCGAATCAAAGATTCCTGTATTTTCGCAGTTCAACCCACGCGAATTAGCAACACGATTCTGAAGATCTAACCTTCCAAACATGGAGAGAGCGGCGTATGTCCTTAAAACCGGGCGCATCCCACACTAGGGTTCAGTTCGTAGTCTCTCTTAAGAATTATTTATCACGGTTCGCAAGCAATTATGGGGAATGCCGCAATGGGAGGTGATTCAGTTTGCCGTGCTAGGAAACCGAGAGCGAAAGGTATGATTTTTGTTCATTTATTTCCGGTATTTTGAATTTTGTTTGAAGGTTTGAGTTAAATTGTTTACAAGATGCTTGAATGTTTTTTTTTCATCTTTGTTGATGCAAACTTTGTTGACATTGTTGTATGTTTTTTATTTGTTAATCTGTAGTCATGTTTCAAATAGTTTGCTTATTATACGTATTTGATTTGCTGGAATATCACTATTTGTATGCTAAATCGAGTGCATTAACTGTGTGCTACATATTTAAATATAATATAATTAATAATGATTAACAATCGTATTTATATGGTCATATAGACTATAATCATTCAATGTCTGTTGAATCCGGTTTTATAATTAATTGAATTGTACTTGAAAAAAGGGGGAAAAAGCATATGAATTTTACATTTGCAATAAATGTAATTAGCACGTTGCTAAAAAAAATAATTAATTGTATTCTACTTATACAACAGTTGTATGCTACGTATTTGAACATACTTAACAGCCGTATCTTCACGTTTAATTAACAGTATGCCAAATATTTAAATTTACTATAATTTTTAATATTTAGCAGCCGTATCTTGCACCACATTGGAGTTTCTTAATTATAGATGGGAAAGGAGAAAAATAACGAGATACCTGCATTAAAATTTTGGTTTGTGTATTCTGTAGTCATGCTTCAACTCATTTGCTAATTATATGTATTTGAATTGCTGGAGTATCCATATTTATATGCTAAAAAGAGTGCATAGGCCAGAAAATGTAATCAACACCTTGCTAAAAACATAATTAGCAGTCGTATTTAAGGGACAAATATGGGCTATAATAGCTTTAAAGGGAAAAATGGGCTATAATATAATGTATTCTTGCTTTATAATTTTGGGTTGTGTTTCATGTTGTAATGCTTCAACGACTTTGTTTATTATACGTAATATGATTGCTGGAATACTTTTTTCATATGCTAAAATGAGTTTATAACCAAGAAAAATGTAATTAGCAGGTTGCTAAAAAAATATAAAAATGTATGCTACTTATTTTATAGTTGTATGCTACGTATTTGAAAATATTTAACAGTCGTATGATACGTGTAATATAATATAACAGTCGCATGTTCGTAATTATATGTATGCTACTTATTTAAATATAATATAATTAGTAATATTTAAGACTTGTATTTAAATGTAAATACATGTTATAATATATCTAATGGTATAATATGAATGTATAAGCAATAATATGTAATAATCAGGTTCCCAAAATATAAAATTAACTGTATGCTAAGTTTTTAACAGTGAGATGCTATGTATTTAAATATAGGGACAATTCCCATATAGTCCAAAAGGAAAACATTTATTTCTAAACAATCCATTGAAAATATTAATTTCTCATTTACTCATTTAATTCCCATTTAATTAAACTTAATACATAAGTGTACAAGTTTACCTTTACTATCCGATTTTGTTTTATTTTTTTAGTTTTCTTTTTCTTTCTTCCAATTTTATACTACCCATGGTCGAATTCCATACTAATCATATTTTTAAATAAAATTAATATTAATTTTATACTATCCATTGGTCGAATTCCATAATACCCATGTTTTCAAATTTCTTTTCTTTTTTTCTTTCAAGTTTAATCCACCTAAAATTTATACTATTGTGTATTAATTTCATACTAACCACCAATATCGAACAATTATAATTCAATACTACATAAAAAAATGCATACTGCATTTAGAAATTATATATTACATTTATTAAATTGAGAATTTAATTTCATACTACTCACCAATCTTGGAAAATTATAATTATATACTATATCGAGAAATTATATACTACATTGAAAAATTAATTTCATATTAATTTCATACTACTGACCAATCTTGGATAATCATAATCTATACTATATCAAAAGAAACCATACTACATTTAGAAGTTATACACTACGTCGAGAAATTATATACTGAGAAATTAATTTCATACTACCCATCAATCTTGGACAATCAAGTTCAAATTCTGCAATGAATGGAAATAAACTCATTAATACGTCTACTTTACCTTATATAAACCCAACCATTTTGCAATCAGTTGAAATTTAAATAATCAATGAATGGAAATAAACTCATTAATACGTCTACTTTATCTCATATAAGCCCAACCGTTTTTAGTCGGTTGAAAATTAAATAATCAATGCTAATTTAGGATGAGAGAGAGTGCGCTAGTTGCGTGAGGTGTGTGTGGCGATGGGAGAAGATGGGGGGAATGGAGAGAGGGAGACGTGCTTAATTTATATATAAATGGTATATATTAGTTTTTGGGTCAATTAGGGTAATATAGTCAATTTAGAATATATTTTATATTATATATTGTATATATTACTTAAATGGGAATAAATATAAGTAATAGGATCATATGGTAATAAGTAGTTTAGAAACAGTAGTAAATGGGAATTTTTCCTTAAATATATTTAACTATAAATTATTTTTGATAGTAACTCATTTGCTAATTATATATATTTGAATTGCTGGAATATCTATATTTATATGCTAAAAAGAGTGCATAGGCCAGAAAATGTAATCAACACCTTGCTAAAAATATAATTAACAGTCGTAGTTAAAGGGAAAATATGGGCTATAATAGCTTTAAAGGGAAATATGGGCTATAATATAATGTATTCTTGCTTTATAATTTTGGGTTGGTGTTTCATGATGTAATGCTTCAACGACTTTGTTTATTATACGTAATATGATTACTCGAATATTTTTTTCATATGCTAAAACGACTGTGTAAGCAAGAAAAATGTAATTAGTAATAGAGAACGACCTGACAAGTTCAGATCGCCTGGTCATAATCTACTTAGCGACCTGAAGAAGAGTGTAATGCCAGGTCGCATGGTTGGCGACCTAATGTCTAGCGACCTGGAGATGAGCGCAGTGCCAGGTCTCAAGGTTGTTAACCTCTCAGGTCGCACGATAGCTCGGCCAGAGCTCGAACGTACTATTGACAAAAGGACTCAGATGAGGACAACCTACCCTACGCCAGCCAGTGTCGTCAGCCCTAATCTACTACATCCAGCTGTTAGGATGTACTGTAGCAATGGTGATCACAGGATTTGAATTAATGTACTGTAGCAGTCTTAGCCACATATTTTAGGGTTACCTTTACTATAAATAGTGGCAACATTCCCTGATGTAATTATCAAGAAATGAATGAATGAAATCTCAGTAAAAGTTGAATACAATATGTGTTCTTTACTTTCTTTCATGGTATCAGAGCAGGTTTTTACCTGGCTCTGAACACCTCTTTTCTCGTCTACTTCTACCCTGCCCTTACATCTGATGGAGGGTATCACACCTCCACATCATGAGGCTCAAGCGAGCTCTCACTCAGTTTTTCAAAACACTTCTCTTTCTTCTCCAAACTCAAACTCAGTTATCCAGCTGCAAAATCAGCTCATCTCTATCAAACTAAATGATTCCAATTATCTGCTTTGGAAAATGCAAGTTTTCACAGCCGTCAGAGGGTACGGGCTTGAAGGCTATCTCACTAGAGAAATCAGACCTCCACCCCAGTTCTCCGAAGGATCAGTTAACCTGGAATTCCTGCTCTGGGTTCGGCAAGATCAATTGTTAGCATCCTGGCTTCTCTCCTCTCTTTGTGAAAGTCTACTTACCATGATGGTTGTCCTTGCATCCTCAAGAGAAATCTGGCAATCTCTGGAGGCCAACTTTTCCAGTCAAACTGCAGCTCGGAAGATGCAGTACAAAATGCAGCTCTCCTCTATCAAGAAAGGAACTATGAGCATCAGAGAATATGTTAACAAAGTCAAGAGTTGCTGTGACATGCTCGCTTCAGCTGGTCAACTCGTTTCAGAAGAAGATAAAGCAATGCATGTTATCACCGGGCTTGGAGGAGATTTTGACCCAGAGGTGGTAGCAGCTACAGCTCGGAGTGACTCACTCACCCTCACGAACATTCTGCCTATGTTATTAAGCTTTGAGAACAGACTGGAAGCTAGAAATGCATCCAACTTCATCAATACAGAAGGATCAAGCCCTACTATCAACATTGCCAATCAGTATTCTGGTCAGAAGAAGGACACCTGGACTAGTGCAGGAGCGAACAGAGGAAGAGGTCACCACCCTGGAAGAGGTGGCCGAGGGAGGACCAACAGCTACAGAGGATGAGGTGGAAGAGGTTTTAGACCAGGAAACAGGTCGCCTTGTCAAATATGTGGTTACTCTAACCACTCTGCTGACAAATGCTATTATCATTTTGATATTGCCTACACTGCCCAGTCCAATGCACAGAACAGCCTCAACACTTCACCGAGCTCCTACTACGCCTATCCTGTGACTCAATGTGTTGATCCCTCTGCCTTATCACTGATGTCAGATTCAAGCAGCGATGCAAGCTGGTATGCTGACTCTGGAGCCTCTAATCATGTCACAAATGATCTTGCTAATCTCAACATTGCCTCAGAATTCCAAGGACACAACAAGGTTCAAGTAGGGAATGGATCAGGTTTGTGTATTTCTCATATTGGTAATTCACAGTTTCATTCCAGCAACAAATCCTTTTTACTCAAAAAACTTCTTCATGTTCCACACATCACTAAAACCCTCATCAGTGTCTCTCAATTTGCTCAAGATAACTCTGTTTACTTTGAATTTCATCCTACCTCTTGCTATGTAAAGGACCAAGTTACACATCAAATTCTTCTCCGAGGCTCTCTTAGGAATGGTTTGTACAAATTTGACATCCAGCTCGCCAACCCCTCCAGCTCGCTCACCTCCAGCTAGCCATCGACCCCATCTAACTCCTTCATAAGACAAAACCCTAGTATCTTCATCACTGAGTCCAGTGATTCGACTAAAGAAGCTGCTTTACAGTTGTGGCATCTTAGATTAGGGCATCCTGCTAATAATGTATTACAAGAAGTTCTCAGAACATGTAATCTTCCCATTTCTAATGTTAATAAAATTACCTTTTCTACTTGTTGTGCTTGTCTTCAGGGTAAAAGTCATAAACTGCCCTTTTCTCCTTCAGGGACCGAATATACAAAACCATTTGATCTGGTACATACCGATGTATGGGGTCCTGCTCCTATCAAATCCTCGAATGGAATCTCCTATTATGTTTCCTTTATTGATCATTATACTCGATATACCTGGATCTATCTACTAAAGCATAAATCTGATGTGCCCGCTGCCTTCTCTCATCTGCAAAATCTAATCCTTACTCAGTTTAATTCTAAAATCAAATCGGTACAAAGTGATGGAGGGGGGGAATTTATAGCCCTTACAAACCTATTTCACTCCTCAGGGATACACCACCGAATCTCTTGTCCCTACACACCTCAACAAAATGGCCTTGCTGAGAGAAAACATCGACACATTGTTGAAAAGGGTCTTTCTCTCCTCTCTCATTCACATCTACCTATCAAATACTGGGATGATGCCTTCACCACTACTGTCTATCTCATAAATCGATTACCCTCTAAAACCACTCAGTACAAAAGTCCTCATCAGCTTCTGCTAAATCAAGTCCCCAACTACACTCATCTCAAACCCTTTGGGTGTCTCTGTTACCCTCATCTTAGACCGATCAATAATCACAAGCTTTAGTTCAGGTCGCTTCCTAGTATATTTCTTGGTTACATTGAACACTATAAGGGTTTCAAAGTCCTACTGCTAGATAACAAAGTTATAATCACCAGACATGTGATCTTTGACGAGCTCAAATTTCCTTTCTCTAAAAACTCTGAACCTTATTCCTGCTCCAATGTTCAACCTTCGATCCTTGGTCCTCCACCTCTTATACCACAAGCGACCTCGCCATATGTGCCAGCGAGCTCCCCACATGTGCCAGCGAGCTCCCCTCAATCACGTGCGACCTCATCATAATCTCCTACAACCTCCACACAATCTCATGTTCCGCCCTCCATACTTGGTCCACCTCATTCCTTCCAAGTACCTCAGAATTCATATCACGCGACCTCACCCTCACCTCCAATGGTCCAATCTCCCAGTTCTCCCCATCAACCAATCCCACTATCCTCCAACCAATCTAGTCCATCCACTATTCCTCTAACTGTTGAATTACCACTTATGGGCTCTCCGCATGCCTTTCCTTTTCCTCGAACTAACTCTCTTACAGGTACACACCATATGGTCACACGGGCTAAGGCAGGAATTTACAAGTCCCGGGTGCTCAGTGCTCGGCTTCTTGACTTTAAGGAGCCCTCCTCCTATATTGAGGCTTTTGCTCATCCCAAGTGGAAAGCAGCTATGAATGAAGAGTATGCAGCTCTTCTTAAAAATCAGACATGGTCTCTTTCTGAGCTACCTCCGGGCAAGTCCTTGATCGGTTGCAAGTGGGAATTCAAATTAAAAACTCATGCTGATGGTTCTGTTGCTCGTTATAAGGCTAGATTGGTTGCCAAGGGATACAATCAGGTGCCCGGTTTTGATTTTTCTGACACTTTCAGCCCGGTTGTTAAAGCTGCAACTATCCGAGTTATGCTCTCCATCGCAGTCAACTGCAATTGGTCGGTCCAGCAATTAGACGTCAATAATGCCTTTCTGCATGGCGAGCTGGACCGAGAAATCTTCATGGCTCAACCACCTGGTTTTGAAAAGGAGGGTCCCAATCTTCTGGTGTGTAGATTGTCAAAAGCTATTTACGGGCTTAAACAAGCTCCTCGCGCTTGGTTTGGAAAATTACGAGCTGTTCTTATTGGTTTTGGTTTCTCTACTTCCCGAGCTGATAGCTCTCTCTTCTACTCAAACAGTTCCTCAGGCTGTATCTAGGTCTTAGTATATGTGGACGACATTCTTGTCACTGGCAGCGACAAGGTCGGAATTTCGCGACTTATCAATCATCTTGATTCCACCTTCTCTTTAAAGAATCTCGGTGAACTACATCATTTTCTTGGCATTGAGGTCTCGCACATTGCTCAAGGTCTACATTTGAATCAAGGCAAGTACATTTCCACTCATCTTGAAAGAGCAGGTATGTCTGGGGCTAAAGCTACACCTACACCAATGGTTGTCTCTCATGTTCTCTCTAAGTCCCAAGGGGAGCCTACTGTTGATCCAACCTTCTACCGGAGTATTGTTGGAGCACTTCAGTATATCACAATTACTCGCCCTGATATCTCTTACAATGTGAATAAAATGTGTCAATATATGCACCGTCCTCTCAGCACTCACTGGTGGGCTGTCAAGCGAATTCTGCAATATCTTGCTGGTACCACTTCTTATGGGCTCACCTACACTAAAACTTCATTCTTTTCTCTGACAGGTTTTTCAGACTCCGACTGGGCTGGTGACCTGGATGACAGAAAATCCGTCACTGGTTTTTGTATTTTTCTAGGTCGCAATATTGTCTCCTGGTGTTCTAAAAAGCAGACCTCCGTTTCCAGGTCCAGCACTGAGGCTGAATATCGCAGTCTTGCTCATGCCACTGCTGACTTGGTTTGGATCCGCTCCTTACTCAGTGAGCTTCAGGTCACTCTTCCCGCTGTTCCCACAATTTGGGTCGATAATCAGAGTGTTATTGCTATCGCCTACAATCCTGTTCTTCATGCTCGTACAAAGCACTTTGAATTGGATCTTCACTTTGTTCGCGACCTCATTGCCAAGAAATCGCTGCAAGTTCGGTTTGTCCCTTCCATTGATCAGACTGCCGATGTCTTCACCAAACCACTATCGCATCAATTCTTTGCTCGGCTTCGGAACAAGCTCTCTGTTGTTCCTATCGCCGCCCTCAAATTGAGGGGGGATAATAGAGAACGAGCTGACAAGTTCAGATCGCCTGATCATAATCTGCTTAGCGACCTGAAGAAGAGTGTAATGACATGTCGCATGGTTGGCGACCTTATGTCTAGCGACCTGGAGATGAGCGCAGTGCCAGGTCGCAAGGTTGTTAACCTCTCAGGTCGCATGATAGCTCGGCCAGAGCTCGAACGTACTATTGACAAAAGGACTCAGATGAGGACAACCTACCCTACGCCAGCCAGTGTCGTCAGCCCTAATCTACTACATCCAGCTGTTAGYATGTACTGTAGCAATGGTGARCACAMGATTTGAATTAATGTACTGTAGCAGTCTTAGCCACATATTTTAGGGTTACCTTTACTATAAATAGTGGCAACATTCCCTGATGTAATTATCAAGAAATGAATGAATGAAATCTCAGTAAAAGTTGAATACAATATGTGTTCTTTACTTTCTTTCAATTAGTAGGTTGCTAAAAACATACACGCGAATCGGAATAAGGAATCGACACTACTACATTACCAACTAGAATGTGAAGATGGTGAGATTGACGTGGCGCAACTTCTTGTCAATCGTTTGTGTGATGTTAACATAGATGATGAGTAAGATATTGTGTTAAATAGTTTTGGAATAAGTTTATTTTGAGTAATTTGTCGTCTCTGAACTCGATAGCATTGTGTTAGAACTTTGGGGATGAAGTATTACCGTTGAACATAAATTGTTGGTGTGGAATGAATTCTGCCTTCAGTTTGTTGATGGTTATTAAGTTATCATTCCATGTGTTTGTCTGACCAGTGTTCTTATTTTGTATTTTAAATTTTTGTTTTTTGATGATTGTTATTGAGGTTGTGCTTATTTCATGATTTTCATGAACGGTTGCTATAATCGTGTTGTATATATGCTAAATTTTCAGGGATATAATGCATTTGTTGTTTATAATTAATATGCTGTAAAAATATTTTTTCGTAATTATATTATAAAGTTTAACTCATTGCTCTTTCGACCGACAAACAAACAAAAATATATTTATTTCACATTATGATTACTAGTAGTATGCTATAAAATATTTAATAACATGCTTAAATTTGAATATACGTTATAATAAATTTAAAAGGCTGATTAAACAACATTGAGCCACATTTGTGTATTTGATTAAATATATATGCTATAATAGATTTAACAGTTGGCTAAATATAAAAATAATAGTTCGGTTGTTTGTGGCGAATATGAATGTATGCTATAATATAATTGAAACCATGCTAAATTGTAATTAATATACTACATTTAACAGTGTACTATGTTATAACTGATGAATGTGAAAAAATGAAGAAGGGAATCTATGTTAAAATATATTAAGAATTTTTCTCGCTTGTCTTTGGTTTATGCTACAATAAACTAATAAACAATACCATCTTTAAAAAAATGCGACCATACACTATAAATAAGATTATATTTTAATATTTATATTTAAATGCGACCATATGCTATAAAATTTTACATATAAATGTATTGTAACTTTCGATATTAATTATATTATATATATTAACTCGGTGATCTTTCGACCTACGAACACAAAAAAATATGAACAATATATTGTACCCTTCAATATTATTTTTAATTCGATATTGTATTAATATGGCTTTAAAAATCAACCCAAAAAGCTTATAATAAATAACTATAATAAAAACAAAAGAACGTGCTAAATTAAAACGTCTATTTAGAGCATGCTAAAATAATGATTGTGCTAACAAAAGAGAATAGGTTAATATAAATGAATGTATCGAATGAAAAAAACATCACGAGAAAAAATAAATTTGGTTTATATAAAGAGAACTGTGCTCAAGAATGCTATATAACTGGTTCATGTTAAAAAAGATTGTATATAATGAACATAGCATCACTGGGAACACATTAAAAGAATAATGATCATAAAATATAAACCTGTATATTCCATTTTGTTTTTTGGTTAATGATGAAATAAATGATTGGAGATTATTGCAAATGAAGAATAAGAGAGTTCGTACAGTAATTTTATAAAGGTATGTAATAGAGTTATACTTCAATATTTTTGATAGTCTTAGATTTGGAAAAATATGATTGGAATTTTTTCAAACGTTCGTAATGCTGCAATATTTTTCTTTCCATTTTTTTAAATGTCTAAATATGTAATTGATTTGTCCTCATGATCACTTTGTTAATAGAAAGATTCTTTGGCAAAAAAATGAATGAATAGAATTATGGAAAAAAATCGTCTTTGATTGCATGAGTTTGTTAAAAATCGTCTTTGATTGCTATGATCATTATGCTGCAGTTTTTTGTTTTATGATTACCTTTTCTCTTCCGTCTAGTTCTTTATCCTCATTATTTTAATATATCTATTATACATTTCTTCATCTCTGGATTGCACCTTTTTTCTTTTAGTATGGGTTTATGACTTTGACTATATTATTAATGTGAAATAGTATTGATTATGTGAAATAATATTGGTTAGTAAGTCAAAAAACCGGCCGTTTTAATTGGGCTTTAATTGCAGGGATTCTCCTAAACGAAACAGGGTGTAATTTTAGAAATAAATGTTTGTTAGTGGTTTTAATTATAAGATATTTAGTGTAATTAATATAAGACATTTTCATCAATGTAAATATATTATTTATATAATTAATTGTAACGATCTTGACCATCAAAAAAAACTGATCTTATGGATCATATCGGTTCCTAGTTCCCACACAGGGATTTGGTTCCCACATGATCCAAACTCTCTCTCTCTCTCTCTCTCTCTCTCTATATATATATATATATATATATATATATATATGATTAGGTTCAAATGAGAACCATGTCCCTATATGTGAACCTAAGGTCAATTATGGGAATGGATGGATCAGATTTTTTGTGTATTTTCTTATTTAATTAAAAGCATTAGGATTGTATAATAAAAGCACTACTGGTATATATAATAAAAGTATTAGTTCGCAGGTTCGCATATAAGGACATGGTTCTCATTTGAACTCACCCCTATATATATATATATATATATATATATATATATATATAATAGATTAGAATTTATGTGGAGATGCCCTAATTCACGCCACTGACCTAATCCATTCGTTCTCAGCCCGCTCTCAACCTTCATCTGCTCCGCCGCTCTCAGCTCATCTACTACGCCGCTCTAGCCTTCATCCGCTCCTCCGCTCTCGCTCTCAACTTTCAGCCGCTCTCAGCCTTCATCCTCTCCTTCACTCTCAGCCTTCATCCGCTCCGCCGCTCTCACAATCCGACACCACCATTCCATATCTTGGAGAGACATTTTTGTAAGTCTTTAAAACTTTTAATTCTTTCAATTTTCTTGTATCTATTATGAGAAATAACTGAACAATTTGCTGGGTAATTTTCTTTTATTTGCTGGGTAATTTTTGATTTTTTCAATTTTTGATCTGTCAATTTTCATTATTAAAAGAGATAATTTCAGAATTAAAAGGGGGCGCCTCGCGTCTGAAAATAGTTAGATTTCTAATTCTAATTAGTCGTTTGGTAGTTAAACAAAATCCCACTCCAGCAGCACTTTTCTTGTTGATTTCTTGGAATTTATGGAAATTAATTATTTAATTAATTTTTTTAAATAACTGACGAGTATTACGCACATGCGGTTTTCTTTGAATTTCCGATTATATCAAAGTATAGAAATATTTTTAAAATTGATAGTCACTTGGGTTCTTGAGTTTTTCGAAAACTCAGATTGCTGAAATAAAAAATTAAAAAACTCATTCACCTATATATTACACGGACAGGTTTCTTCGGATGAAAATGAAATATTTACTCTAGAGATATAAGCTCAACACTACAACCTGAGATTCTTCATAAGCCTGCAGTTAAATATCATGAATTTAATAATTAGATTCCCACTCCCACAGTATAAGCAAGTTTGATTAAATGGTTAGGTTAAATTATTGAGTTTCTCGTGACAGTGTATATTCGACCTTATAAGTTAAAAATTGATACTTTCTATATTGAGGTGACTTCAACAGAGTTGTGTAGCTAGCCATCTGCTCTGATCTTAAACTAGTACAATTAGATTTCATGTGGTTTCTTTTTTTTTAATAAGTTAGGTCAAGTGGTTGGAAAGTAGAAAATAAATCTCAAATAACTTGAGAGGTCTAGGTTCGAACCCTTGTCAACACCCTTATAAAGGGTTAGTGATACCACTTGAGCTACAAGCTCGTGGTATTTCATGTGGTTTCTTATTAGAATAAGATTTAAACCCTCGATTCACTCATTCAACCAACCACAATATCATAATTTACTCATCATATGCGACTAAAAACCCTAAGTAACAATAAGCTCTGCTACTCGCATTTGCCCTTACCGTTTACTCAATTAAAATAAGCTATTTAATTGATTCTAATTATTGAACAACCTAGAATAAGCTCTCTAGATTTAATCCAACAACATCATTAATACCCAGGCAAATAGGCTAATCTAAGCAATAAACACATATGCTCGGTTTATTTAACTTATGTTGTGTTATCCCTAATAAAGCATAATCATTAGTTGCTTCAGAGAAATAGAAATTACGACAATTACACGGGAATCAATCCTATTTCTAGCAATAGATAACCAATCCCTAATCTAGGTGATCAAGCCAAATTAAGAATTAAGCAATCATGTCATGAATTTATCATGAGAAGTGAACAAGATAACACAAGCAATCGCATATGAAGAACGGAAGATAATATTGCATAAATTAATTAAAACATAGTTTCATGAGGGTTTCAACATCCCTAGAACTAGATAAATCAATATACTCACTCATGGAGTTCATAGAATAACAGGAAAATAAAGAAATAAAACATTGTTCTAAGATAGAAAAGAGATGAGAAAGCTTAGATCTTGAATCTTGAGTCTTCAATCTTCAAGCTCTTGATGGTGGGGTGTTTTAGACTCCTTTTGGTGCTTAGAAACCCTAGGATTTATGTTTTGTACGTTTTTGAAGGATTATGGGAGGTATTTATAGGTWTAGGAAGTCTTGGGCAATAAGTAACCCCAAAAAACGCATTTTCTGGGCAGTCGCGTCGATCGGGCGTCGATCGACGTGTTTCGGCTCGACGCGACAGAGAGTTCGTGGGCAAGTGTGTCAGTCAGGGCTACTATAACGATTATGGCATCGACCGACGTAGATTGGTCAACGCGGGCGGGCTGGTCGAGCGACGCACGCAGCACTCGGCAGGGCTGGTCGACAGGGCTCGGCAGGCTCAGCAGGCTACTATAACGGTTCCTGACTGGAGGTGCTAACAGCGGTTCCCTGCTTTCTATAACGGTTGATCCCAGCGATAACCCTTCTAGATAGCCCAGAATTGTCCTTTCTTTGCCAATTCACTAGTTTTGTCTCTCGTTTCCTCGTGCAACTCTTATGCATCATCCTTATATCTTTAATTCACCAATTTAGCACCTAATTACTGCAAAATAAGAGAAAATACACAATTTGTGCTCGACTACTCATAATAATAAATATGCGAGAAATAAATATATATAAGAATATTAAGCACATAAAAATATAGGAATTAAACCATTAAATAAAGCACAATTTCTCGCCTATCAAATCCCCCAAACTTAAACCTTGCTTGTCCTCAAGCAACATTAGAATTAAAGCATTGAACAAACATAAAATAAGTAAGTCACTCAAATTGATCAAATGAACTCATCCGGACTCTAGACACCGTTATATTTCTAGAAATCTCAAGCGTTTCATGTATTGACCTAAGTAATCCCAAAAGTTAGGCAACCCCTTTTTATATACGCTACGTCAATGTACTATGGTGCCCCCTCACTACTCAATGGTTCGACTCTATCCATTGTTGGTCACGATCAAATATCTCGTCCTCTCCCATTTATTTATTTATTTATTTATATATATATTTTTTCAATTAAGGCCCGCAGCTCCACACTACCGTTCTTGACTTGACTTGATAATGATTCGGCGCTGGATAGGAGGATCGTCTTGATTTGGTATTTGATTTGTTGGGTTCACCTCCGCCATGTTTGAGATTGTAGTTGGATTGCGCCACTTGAATATGTGCATGAGTTTGTTGAGCTACTAGCATCTTCGTTTGATTTTTGCCCTTAGACTTTGTAAGCGAATTGCACTTGGTACACGGATAGGCAGCTGTTTCGGCACCCCAATTCTTTTTGATTTTTCAATTTTCGACTAACGCCATGCCGGTATACCCCAACCGGAATTTATTGGACTTCTGTTTAGACTAACGAGATATTTTCACACAACCGCCAACTTCAAGGCCCCACACAACTCATATTGAATACGGCAACCACAAATACACATCAACAACGCAACAATCTAGAATTGACGCCCCACAAATGAATCACAAAAGCACTAACACGCGTACCTTTGACTTCTAAATCAAATGATGACTAAAGAATTTAACCGAAACATAATTCATCAAAGCAATTCAAGCAAGTACTTTTTAACATTTTTAATTCAACTCCCGGAATTTAATTGCAAAAATTTCAAAAATTCAGCCCATATGCATATACCTTATAAACCATTAACTCCCACTCCCCCAAACTTAAACTTTAGCTTGTCCTCAAGCGAACACAAAGCAAGAACAAGCAAATCATAATAAGTTATAAGGGAAGAGTAAGGGAAAAGAAATCACCCGGGTAAATGACGAGGGGGTCTCTGTTGCACAACGATCTTTTTCGAAAATATGCCCAATCATCCCAATCAACCAAGCTTTGTATCCCTTCAACCGCAAAAATAAAAATAAAATAGATATAATGTAAACATTGGGTTGCCTCCCAACAAGCGCCTTTTCTTAACGTCGTCGGCTCGACGTGGTACCCCTCAGTTCCATGGGGGTTTCGGGGAAGGTCTCAAAGTGCACAGAATGCCAACGACCCCATCCTCCATAATTCGCATCCGTTTCGAATTTGGATGCTTAACTGGATCTTTTCGACTTTGTAGTGGCTTCTCATAAATTTTCGCTAAGATGGTTTCGTCTATCACCACATACGGAAGATCATTGGTCTCCTCCTTCTCAAAAACATCATCACGCAGGCAAGTCTCTTCCTCATCCTTCATCACTTGGTGCACGGTCCATGTTGGTATCGGCTTCGGCTCAGCTTCGACCTCGATAGGAGAAACAATAGAATAAGGAACATCATTTGTAAGCTCAGGCAAACTATGATCAACACGTGTCCGCCTCTTTTCTTCTTCCTCCATCTCGTATTCGTCCTCCAATTCAAATGTCGGGTCCTTTGCATCATCGATTTTCCCCATATCTTGCAGCATGATGGCACTCACATTTTCCACACGTTTCACAGTTTGAGAAGACAATTGTTTATCCAGTTGGATGATGTGATGTGCCATTCGACTCAACTGAGCTTCGAGCCTCTTGGTGTTCGTCATCATGGCCTCCATCATCTCTATGAGGGCTGGGGACGGTTCTTGTGGTTGGGGATGGTCATCATATTGTCTCGAAAAATTTTGTCCCCTTTGAAAATCTGGAGGTTCCCCTCACCTTGGCTCGTAAGGATCGTAGTTCCCCTCTTTCCATCTTCTAGGCCTCACTCCATAGGCTCCTAATTCAAGATTTGCTCGTAGCATTGGGCAATCATCGGTGACATGATCGAATGTATGACACAATCTGCATGATCGAACCGTAGCCCTCTTAATGATAGTGGACTTTAACTCATCCAACTGAGCTTGCAACGAACCAGTGTCTACCTCATTTACCGACCTCAATGAATTATCACGGTAGCCGAATTGCTGAGAATTAGCCGCCATGTTCGAGATCAACTCCCTTGCCGTTGTCGGTGTCCTATCCATGAGTGAGCCTCCGCTTGCCGCATCTATCATGTTTCTATCAGTGAGACAGAGACCTTCATAAAAGTATTATATTAATAACTCCTCGCCCATTTGATGCTGAGGGCAACTAGTGACGAGTCTCTTGAAACGCTCCCAATACTCATGCAATGTCTCCCCGGGTAACTGCCTTACTGCACAAATGTCTTTGCGCAAGCTCGCTACTCGTGAAGCAGGAAAATATCTTTGCAAAAACACCCTCTCTAACGCCATCCACGTGGTGATTAATATGGATGTGCTTTTTTCAGCCATTGATCTATGAAATGCAGTGACTCTATCGAAGACAAAGAAGAAAGGAAGGGCGCATAAAGAAATTGTGGTGAACTCGATACGAGATGCTGTGGAGAAGTACGATTCGGTCTACGTTTTCACTTTTGAAAACATGAGGAGTCTCAAGTTCAAGGAGTTCAGAGACCGGCTCAAGTCCTCAAGCAGGTTGGAGATATAATCATACCTTTTGGATTAGAATTATTGAGCTTGTCGAGTGTTTATTATTTATTTATTTTTAGTGTTAATTACAAGTTTCCTAAACCATGTCTTATAGAGGACCAACAACTTAAATGATGTAAAATCAGTAATTATTTATTTAATAAATATTATGATTTCAATGAGGATTTGGTGTTTTTAATAGTATTGTATTTTTTATGTTTTACATTTGATGAAAGCATATTTTCCAAAAATTCAGAACGTTCTAAAAGGCAAAATTTTCCAGAATGGATTTTACTGTTCTGGAAAGTACTTTCCAGATCGGTTTTTCAAAAATATGTTCTGTAAGTTATACTTTCCAGAACGGTATTTCAAAATAACGATCTGGTAAGTTATACTTTCCAGAAGGGTATTTTCAAATACCCTTCTAGAAAGTATAACTTACCAGAACGGTATTTACAAAAATCGTTCTGGTAAATCATACCTTCCAGAACGGTATTTGGAAATACCGTTCTGGTAAATCATACCTTCCAGAACGGTATTTGGAAATACCGTTCTGGTAAAGCTGGTAAGTTATACTTTTCAGAAGGGTATTTCAAAATACCCTTCTGGAAAGTATGACTTACCAGAATGGTAATTTCAAATACCGTTCTGGAAGGTATGATTTACCAGAACGGTTTTTGAAAATACCGTTCTGGTAAGTTATACTTTCCAGAACGTCTTTTTTAAAAACCGTTCTGGAAAGTGGCAGATCAACATGGAATAATACCATTCTAGATCAGAAGTTTTTTTTTCTAGAACGCCTTTTTTTTACCCTTCTAGAAAGTCTGCCAATCCAGAAGGGTAAAAAAAGGCGTTCTGGATAGGCAGAATTACCCTTCTGGATATGCAATTTCAGCACTAGTGTTTACATATATAATATGATATATCTCCTCAACCTTATATTATTTACCCCACTTGTGTGATTACTTCACTCTGTAACTCTTTGTACATTTATAATAAAAACTTTCATTTTCTTCTTACTACATATAATGTTAGTGAGAAATGAAAATAACAATGACAAACAGTGATGATATGACTCTAATGAGTTCATAAACATGCAAACAACTGATTCAGAAGAAAGGAGAAAAATATAGAGTTTGAACAGAAAAAACCTATGAAAGAACCCAAGGAACAAGATGAAGATGGAGAGCTAATTGATGATAATGATGACATGGAGGAGATTGAAACTCCATCAAGGGCAATTTGGGGAAATAAAAAAAATATTTTGAATATGTAAATATTCTGGATGATTGTGCATATTTCAGATGATGTTGTAAACAGTCAACATAATCATTCAATATTATGTTACAAAACTTAACATTTGTGTTTTATGTGTCACGTTTGTATTATATCTACATCGCATTTATATTACATGTATATTATTTACATATTGAATATACTTCATATATTATTATGTTATACATCAATTTTATAATATGTGTGCATTGTATTTATGTTATGTGTACAACACATTTATGTTATACGTACATTGGATTTATATTATATGTACTTCAAGAAGACATTAAATGTACCAGGGTATAATCCTACTTATATAGGCACATTAATTTTTGCAAATATGTACATCAACAAGACAATAAATCACATCATATAAATCCAATATGCCACTAGTGCAAAACAGACTTTCTAGAACAAATAATCATTGAGAGGTAATTCATTCATTGAATTTACAGACGAAAGATTTATCATCTCTAGGGGGTTAAATCCCGAGTTATTGTGAAGTAGGAAACTGATGAAATTATGGAAGTAAATATTCTTGCATTTATTGCTGCACTATTCATTATAGTTCCTAATGCTTTTCTACTTATCATTTACGTAAAAACAGTCAGTCAAAATGATTAATTCATTTGAATCTCCAAATGAATTTGAATGAAACTTTCCTTCCGAGTTTTTATCAAAAATTGACGAAGTCAAATGAAACGGATTTCCAAACAAATATTCTAGAACGGTTCTATTGGATACTATCTAGAATGTCTGTCTGGTGACTTTCTAGAACGGGTTCTGATATACCTTCTTAAAAATCCGAGTCTAGAAGGTATATTATAAATCTTTCCTTGTTATATTAAGTTTCTAGAAGGTATATCTTAAATACCTTCTGGTATATTCAATTTATAGAAGGTATATTGTAAATATCTTCGGGTAAAAAATATCACAATATATTTTAATTTCTGGAATATATAATACTAAAAAGTATTAAGCTTTAATTTTTACCGAAATGATGAAAAGCTTTGCCCTAGTTCTCGTTAGCCCGCCTCTCATTCGTAATCAAATGAAGCTAACTTATTTCAGCTAAT
This sequence comes from Phtheirospermum japonicum, assembly GCA_014905375.1. Taxonomy (NCBI): domain Eukaryota; kingdom Viridiplantae; phylum Streptophyta; class Magnoliopsida; order Lamiales; family Orobanchaceae; genus Phtheirospermum; species Phtheirospermum japonicum. Next base: position 80,029 of record BMAC01000060.1, on the reverse strand, counting down.
AACCACCACTCCCTCCTTAGCCGAGTCATCGCCTTCGACTCTAGCTTTGGCTCCTACGACCGAGTCACCAGCACAAAGAAACAAGGGCAAGAAGCACGTCGCTCCGGCTCGAGAGCTTTTCGGGCTGCCTGCTCCACCGATTGGAGCTCTTGGACCGAGCCCCGACTCTTTATCAGATCTAGATCACAGCTTTAGCCTTAGAGACCAGTAGCTTTTGCAAAGAGTTCTTGCAAAGATGCTCTCAATTCCTGCTTGTTATTCCTGGTACACTTTGTCATAATTTTATCAATTATTTGTTAAATTGCTTGAATCTGCACATGTTGTTGAGAGAATTTCAGGTCCTATTCTTATATATTCTTTTTCCATAACAAATTTGGGAATTATTGTTGAAATTATATGTACTAACTCAAGTGTGATTGGGAGAATCCGAGTTGATTATAGAAAAATAGAGTTTTACACACAGGATAAGATTTGTGGTTTTTATTTTTTTGTATTGCCATCCATCAATTCGTTGTGTGTTATTTGTATTTCTTGACTAGGTTTGAATTGAATTTCCTCGAGTTCAATTTTACAAAAGCCAAGCAGAAGAATATTTAGCTTAAAATGGTAGATTTTAACTTAAATTCAATTCTTTTTATCACTATTGTTATATTAACACTTTCTGCATATGGCATCGACGAATAAATGCACTGCCTGTAATACAATTGCTATTATTTTAGTTGTTGATTTTATTTAGAACCCACATCTATTTTTTTGTTCTGTCTTTTCTGGTTTATTTATTGACATTCTTTTTAGAAGGAGCTTGAGAGTGGACAATGTATAATATTTCTTATTTTGTTCATTTTTACTTGTGAATTTAATATATTAAGTTATTGTGTAAAGATGGGTTATGCAAATTATACGCTTGTTTTAATGCAAAAGCTGAGAACTGACTTTATAGATTGGCTGAATATCAATTCGTGGGATATCCAAGAATAAAGGCTATTTTGGGGAGGTTACTAAGCCTTAAATGCAGAAAATTATGGTTCTTTTAACTGCATTTGCAATGTATTAATCTTATAATTTCTTCTCTTCGGATTGAAGTATTCAAGTTATCTTATTGATTGTAGAAAGTAGGTTGAAATACTTACTGTAAGATATAAATATATTCGTAGAAAATTCAAAATTAGTTGCACAAGAACATAAGTGGGTCTTGGTAGTGAGAGGATTAAGGAACAATGTTGATGAGAAAGGAAAAAACTAAGATTCACGATTTGGTTTTTAGAATATTATAATTTCTACTTCACTACAACATGCGCTTTATAATTTCACTTCTAAAGAACTATTTTTTGCAAATATTGATTTGTTTTACACAGGAGAAACCTAGAAATCATTTAGACATGAGACACTATTTTGACTCTAAGAGTCAACTTCAAGGGAAGCTTATAGATTACAGGTAACATTTCTTTTTCTTTTTTTTATTGTGTGTGTTTTCTTAACTATAAACCTCGAATATGTCTTCTTTTTGTGATGCTCATATCGACATGTCTCCACATTTTTCTCTGGCAGTGTTAGCGAGTTAAGAGTTGTTGAACTGCTGGATGGTCTATGTGAAAAGATGCAAGATTATATCTTGATAAGGTAGTCTTGTCTTAAGGTTCTGATAGAGTACTGGTCATCCCTTTTATGCTGATGTTAGTCTATCTGTATTGGCAGGTGGATTCAAGCAAATGAGCATGGATTAAAGTGAATAAATGGGACAACCTTAAAACTAGTATGTATACATGCTTCATTTCAATAAATCTTGTTGTACTTAGGTTCTGAAGTTTATATTGCTTAATAAGTTTGTTGTCATTATGCTGACAAAGCTGCTTTCATTATAATTAACCAATTCAGCTTGTATATTTAGATTTACCTTAAATATGCGAGATGCTAAAAGTCATTATCATTAAAGTAGTTTCTGAGTCTTCTTACTTGTGAACACTGTCACTGCTAATAGATACATGTGTTGTGTGTAGATTCGATCGAGACCCTTCGGCGGAGAAAATTAAGATAAACCAACCACTTCTCAAATTCACGCACTCAAGCGTGTTTGTGCATGTGAAAGGCCCCTTTTATAACCAATTTTCAATTCTATTTTAGTTATCTACCTCAGCTTAGTAGTTTCACGCTAAAGGTAATCGCACTTGTCTTTTTTTTTATTTTGGTTTAATTATTCCATGTCTGCCGAGTTTTTGAGTTTCTCTGATGCTTTTAGTGATAATTTGAGTAAATTTTTGTTTAATTTGTCCTGTTCTTGCTCATAGATCTGTTGAAAGCTCAGGTCATTATTTATACTCATTGCATCTTTCTACTGCCATAAGATGTTAAAGACCATTAAGGCTTTTGATGTTCTAATTATCAATAGCATCACATTGTTCAAGTTTCACTTCTACAGATTCAGAATTTCCTAAGCCCTGTTAACATTGATATCATCTGAGTTTTTTGATAAATATACCCAAAGAATAAAGATGTATACAGAAGCAAAAGACACATTACAGTAAAGTTCATCAATGCAAGAAACAAGCATCCCATAAAATTCATATCTACAGATATTGCTCCTAAACTTTTTCCTTCTTTTTTTATGTTCAATGCTAATATTTATTGTTTCGGCCTCGGGGTTGGGTTCGGTGATGCAATAAATGATTTTATCTACCATAGATTTTTATGCAGAATTCTTTTTCTTTCTCAATTGTATCTTTTAGTTTGTGCCTCCATTTATACAATGTGTGGTCCTGCCTTTTTGTTTGTTTTATAAGAGAGACAGATTCTTCCTACCTGTTTACATGTTCAATTTTTCTTGCTTGTAAATTTACATGCCCAAAGATATAATATGTACTCATTTTTGGAAACTTGTAAATGATAAATATTATGAAGAATGTAGATAAGCATCACTATCATGAATTCCCCACTTGCAGCATTCAAAATTCTCCACAATTAGGCTGCTATTATATATTGTTCTTTATTCGTTGTTGCTTTTGTCTCTTGATGACATCTTCTTTCAGGGTTCTGTCGCATGATTAGTTCCCAATTTTTGCAGGGCGTAGATTTTATTAGAGACATGAGGCTGTCCATGAGGAAATTCAAGAAAATTGCTTATCAGGTTGATTATTGGTTTATGATAAATGTTGTTTCATAAAAGTTGAATTATTTTAATTTTTTTTTTAATTCAAACTTTGTGGTTACAGTAATGGATATGGCTAGCACTCGAGAGTTCAAGGAAAAGCTGGATAAAATCAATGTTGTTGCTGTTACTTGCTTGGGGATAAATAGTCCTTTGCTTACTAATAAGAGATTTGACATATGCATCGTGGATGAAGCAGGGCAAATAACTCTACTGGTATAATTGTACTCATTCATAAATATACGTAGTGGCCATGAATGTTTTTTGTTCCTTTAATAAATTTAAAAACTGCATTCAAATATTGTTGGGAAATCTAATATCGTTGATTGAATTAATTGAAAGGTCGTGTCACAATATTTGAGTGGAATTTGTAGAGGTAGAATACTATTGTTATATTTTTGTATGGATTTATATTTGTAATATGCTAAGCAAGCAATCTAATTTTACATTGGATTTTCTTCAAATTATATAACCATTCACCTAAAGATCTGTCGGATGATCTATAGAAACTAATTGATCAAATAGTCGTCCTCTTAAAGGTGAGGGTTAACATGGGCCAAACTCACAATGAGCCCAATGCATTTTCAACCGTTAGCTTTAAGTAGCCAAGTACAACAAATGGACCGTAGAGATAGATATGGTTTGATAGGTTAAAGGTTAAGATGTTTGTCATTTTTGAAAATAATTATTAATTTATTTTTCACTTATTTGATTTTTTTTTTTAAATTTGGTTTTTTGGCCTTAATGCAAAGGGAAAAGACCGACATTGGGATGGTAATTATATTTGGGGTTTATTAAATAAATAATATATTTTTTTTTCAAAATTGATAAAATAATGCCAAAAAAAAAGTAGGTCGGGATGCCATTGGGAATGATGTCCCGCTCACATTCTAAAAGGTATAAATAAAAACCGTTAATGTGAGCGGGACGCCATTCCGAACCTAAAGTACATTCTAGAATGTATAAATAAAAAATCGTTCTAAAATCTTGACCAAAAAAAAAATTAATTGACATTTTTCCAAAATTAATAATTTTCTCATTTACAAATAAAATCAATTTTATTAAATAATTAATAACTAAACAAGAAACGAATAAATTTGAATTTTCACTTGATTAATGATTTCTCACAAAATAAATAAATTAAGACATTTTTTCACATAATTAATAATTTCATATAAATTTATTTTTACATAATTAAGAATTTTACACAAAATAAATCACAAACATATAAATTCACAAACATATAAATTTATTAATTGTGTGAAAAATTAAATTTAATAATATGTCAATTGATTTATTTTATATAAATTGATTTATTTTGTGTAAAATTCTTAATTATGTGAAAAGTTAAATTTATATGAAATTATTAATTATGTGAAAAAAGTCTTAATTTATTTATTTTGTGAGAAATCATTAATTAAGTGAAAATTCGAATTTATTCGTTTCTTGTTTAGTTGTTAATTATTTAATAAAATTGATTTTATTTGTAAATGAGGAAATTATTAATTTTGGGAAAATGTGAATTAATTTTTTTTCGTGCACATTCTAGAACGGTTTTTTATTTATATCTTCTAGAATGTACTTTAGGTCCGGGACGTAATTGGGAATGGCATCCTGCTCACATTCTAAAACGGTTTTTATTTATACCTTCTAGAATGTGTGCGGGACGCCATTCCCAGTGGCGTCCCGACCTACTTTTTCAATTTTTTTTAGTATTATTTTATCAATTTTAAATAAAAAATATATTATTTATTTAATAAACTCTTATATTTGACCATATTATATGTTCACTATGTGAATTATTACATAGTATGGCCATACACATTTTTGTTTGCGATGACGCTTGTTCCGTGGATGAGATAACTACTCTAATTAAATATTTTGAAGTTGTTGAGCTAGATAGTGATAGTTCAACCATTAAAAAACTCATGTTTGATGATGGGAGTATAGCTTCCAATTCTAGCAATAGGTTTAGGGTCCTTTCTAAGAATGAAAAATCCATGCGCAAGGCTGCTCAGGATGTTGAAGAAGATGAAACAATTGGAATTAGAGGAGTTCTGAGAGACGATGAGTGATTTAAGAAAAAATTATTATTATTATTATTATTATTATTATTATTATTATTATTATTCAGTATTGGTGTTTAGAGCATATCCAATGGATGTCAATTGGAATAAATTATTTGTCACATAAGTTTAAAATGCTTATGTGGCTCGAAATGTAGACAATGTCTAGCATACCATTTACATCTAGATGGTGTGTTAGACATTGTCTATTTAATAATTTACCTTATTTATTCACCCATTAATATTAATTTATTTATTTCTCTCTTCTCTTCACCAATAGTAATTAAGTATTTTACACGATCCACATTTATCATATAGAAGATTTCTAAATAATAATATTGTATATGCAATGTCATTAGAAATTCACATTATCCCATTGAAGATGCTCTTAAATCTTGAGGTTTGTTTGAGTATATATAGCTTTTAAGCTATTTTTACTATATTTTGAATTCATTTGGGGGATTATTTGAACAATATTGATGTGGTTTATAATTTGATATTTTCAAATTTTATGCATAATAAAAATTTATTATTCTATATATTATTGTTTTATATTATTATTAGTATTAGTATAATATTTATTTGATCTTTATAGATTTGGATTATTTACATAGTTTTTTTTTTTACATATTTATATTGGAATAAGTCCGATGATATATAAAATGTGTTTATGTTTATGTTATTCACCTATGATATTATTTTGATAATTATTCGATTTCATTTTTCTTTACTTTGTATTTAAATTGCTTATTTACTTAACTTCTCTTATATATATATATGTGTGTGCGCGCGCAATTTCATTATTATTCTTAGTATATTATTTATTTATTCTTTATAGAGTTAGATCTTATTTAGAGCATTTTTTTGGAGTGTTTTTTACTATTTTTTCCATTGTTGGGGAATAAGAGCAACTATAAAGATAATGTGTTTATATTTATATTGTATTCCACATTTAATATTAATCTGGTTCGTAATTAATTCGATTTTAGTTTTTCAGTTTCGCATCGTCAAGGTGTTCATTTAAAACAAGTGATCCTAAGTTTATTGATAAATCTTAAGAAAAATCAAGTAATCTAATGGAGTTAATTTTGATTCTAAAGTCCTCACAAAGGAGGATACCACACAATAACAAAAACTAGAACATAAAACGTGTAAATAATTTAAAATAATTAAAACAATAATTATAAACATTCACATTAGCTCATTTGTGTACAAAATAAAAGTCCAATACAATAAACATTATTGATTAGTCGTATCACTTTATTTTCAAACCTTTAATATATGAACATCTATGAATCTATATCTTAGATATGTATACAAACTATCAACTATATTAGATGAAATTTAAATTATTTTCATAAGATTAGGAATTCAGTTTACAGTATGTGAATATTTTTGGAAAACTATAATTGATAGCCTCGAATAAATATAAATGGCTGAAAGAAAAATAAATGATGAAATATATATATATATATATTTGTGTATATGTGTGTATATACATGAAAAATCATTTTGAATACTTAATAACCGAATGTTTTTATTTTGTAATAATGTAAAAGCTGTGAAGGCTCGAAAAAAAAAAGAAAAAACTATTATATTAAAAAAGTATTGATGATGATTATTAGTGATAATTGAAATAATATTGTATATATAGAAAAAAATTATTTATATATTACAAGTAAATTCTCCCGATATATTAAAATAATATAAAGATTTAAATTTGTAATTTCATATTTATATGATTGCATAACTTATATATTTCCTAAATTGTAACACCCAAAGTTTTTTCATAGCGGAAAATCAAGCGGAAACAATTATATTTTAATAAAAGTAATATGGGGGACGTTACTTAAATAAATGCCTTTGAATAAATTTTTAAGATAACAAATTATGAAAAATAATTTGTATGAAATAATATCACTTTAAAGAAAACAATTACATATAATATCATTTGAACATAACAAATAATAATAATAATAATAATAATGATAATAATAATAATATTTGGCATTTTGTAAATAGAGCTCGAGTAAATCCAACATGTATAAAAATATGACTATTTGATCAAGCTTTGAAAATAGAAACATATAAGCTTTAAATCATGTTTTATTATCGTGGCCACCACCATGCTTACGCTGCGCTTCACTTAACCTGAAAAATGTTTGATAAAAGGGATGAGTACACAACGACTCAGTGGAGATACTGTTCATAATTAATTTCTCGATATAACATAGCATCATAGTAAAACATGGAAATAATTGTTCTGTGCAGTACGGTGGGCCATCCCAAGGATCCGTCGACCCCGGACCCATTGAGGTCCCTGACCAATAATTGTTCTGTGCAGTACGGTGGGCCATCCCAAGGATCCGTCGACCCCGGACCCATTAAGGTCCCTGACCAAAAATTGTTCTGTGCTGTCGCGCGACTCTATGTATACATAGTCATTTGCCCGACATGTAATCACCATAAATTATAACATATCGAACAATTAATATGAACTTGAATTTAAAAAGATTTTGAGTTAAATATCCCCACCTTTAGACTGACGCTCGTGATCTTTGAAACATGCAAATGATCGTGTTTGCAAATCATGATTCTCAAAAATCAATGCTCCTACATGAAAACGTAATTTAACTTATTTTATGAAATAAGGATTTTAAAACTTAAAATATGAATAATTGAAATAATAAATCGGTCAAACCTTGAAGTCAAGTTAAATGGGATGTTTTTGTAAAGTTCTTGAAGCTGGAGGGTGGAAAGAAGATAACTTGAAATGTCTGTAGGCTGAAATGAAGTTTCTTGGTAAGTCTGGGGGCTGAATCTTGGATTTGGATAAACTGGAAACTTAATCGAATCGAATTAAAAGCTCTGGGGTCAATTGGAGATATTTTGGGAATGGCTGGGTATAAAACAGAAAACCTAGCCCTTTAATCCGTAAACCCCTTTTCTCGTCCTTTCTTTCTTCTCCAAAACAGAAAAATCGGCGCAGCACCTCTCCCGTCTGGTCATCGCCGGCGGCTGGATACAACTTCCGTGTGTAGGCGGGCGCATTCGTCGATCCCCTCCGGCATGGCGGATCTTTTTCTGCCCAGATTTTAGAAATCGTCTGGGCAAAATTCTCTCCGTCTCCTTCGATCCTTACCTGGCAAACCACGCGGCGAAAACTGGCGAATTGACGTGGCGGTGGCTCGGATATCTGGAGAACGTGAGTAGCACCGGTGGTGGTTGGGCTGGATTCGATTGTGGTGGTGTTGGAGATGGGACTCGGCGCAGGCGCCGCTCCGTTTGGCAGACGAGGCGACAAAAATCGGTGCAGCCCCTCCCCTTCGATTCCACCACGGCGGCGACTTGAGCGATTGAGGCAATGATTCCAGAAGATGTGCCGGTGACCAACTTCCTCTCCTCCGATTCAGCGCCGGCGACGTTTGTCAAAGCGGCAGAGTGCAGGCGCCGCTTCGTTTGGTAGGCGCGGCGACGGCAGTTGGGTCCGGTCTCAATTCGTGGCCCCTAAAACGGGCCGAGTGTTCATGGCTTCTCGGTGGCGAAGTCGGGCAGAGTTGGTTCACTGATTTTTGATGGCATTGATCCTGCGCCTGATTCGAGGACATGGTTCATGGGTCTTGGAGATTCGATGCTACTTCGTGGCTTGGTTCCGAAACAGTGACTCGTGGAAACAAAGTCGGTGGCCGATCCTTGAGTTTGTCCTGATTGACTCGTGATGGCTGCAAGTTCTGAAGATGGTTTGGTATTGTCTGGTTATCTCGGACTTGGTCGTTCAAAGATTTWGATAGATGATTTTGGTTGCGGCTTGTGTTTGTAGGTTTGGTAATCTGGTGTAATGGTAATTAGGTTTAAGAGTAGTTTATAAAGTTTAGGGGGACTTCTACGGTGTCGTGAAGGTACCATTCCCCACTTAATCAGAACCATTAGATCAAAAGTTGGTTATGGATAATGGTAAGATCAAGGGATGTAAATGCAGGGGGGTGGGAGGTATGGTGCCTTCACGGCACCGTAGTCATTTCCAAAGTTTAAGCTTAGGAGTTTGTAACTGATTAGGAGACTCTGTGAACTTAGGAGTGTTTTGCCGTAAAGAGAAGGAAAATCAGAAAGAATTTTTGATTGTTTGGGCTTTCTTTGGGCGTGCTTTGGACTTGAGAATTTTTATGTAAAAAGATATGGTCCAAAATATAAACCTTTTCTTTTATATAAATAAATGCATGGAATTTTACTAATTGAGCTTAAAAAAATTAATATATATACGTAATAAAAATTTGGGATGTTACATAAATAATAGATTTACCTAATATTTGTGCGATTATAAAACAATCAGAGATTACAGAATGTAAATTTATTTGTCTACTCAAGTAAACCCTAACCATCTAAATTCCATCATCACACAACAATATAGGATTTTTACATCTAAATTCCATCATCACACAACAATATAGGATTTTCAGTAAAGAAAAACACAACATAATATCAGTATACAAATCCCACCAAAAGTACATATATTTGATAATCACAATGAGGGAAAAAATATTATGGGGGAAACGAGGAATATAAGAAAAAGAGCACATGATATCAACACTTCACAAGATGATTTTTAAATTATTTTTTAATGCTGTATTTTAGAACTATATGAATTGAAGAATTTGTCTTACCTTTATATCAAGCCAATTCTTTAAACCTGCATTTTATAACTGAATAAATTAATATGACTTATGTATGTTATTATATGCTGATGTTAAAAATTAAATAGGAGAAGTGCAAAAAATATTATTTACCTTTTATTATTCATCCTTTGAAGTGTTTTGCCCAACATATGGATGTTTGAATATTCTCACACTTAAGACTAATAGATATCATTTTATATATTCATAATCAAGTGTTTAACAAATATTTTCTTTGTTTGTTTCATTTGTTGATTAATTGATCTACAATTTCTCTTTCTAAACCTGAGCCACAGTCAATAGAATAATCAATTGTGTATTATAATTAATAATTAAGACTTTTAACGTGTAGATGGCTTTAGTTTTATGTAATATGCCAAGTGTAAGGATAAATTAAGGTTGTTTTAATTATCTTTCTTCTCTGGGGTGACTTTTTCCTCTCCAGTGGATATGTTTCCAAACCCGTATGAATTACATTTTCCAGGGCAAACTTGCTCGGCTGAGTGTATATAATGACATTTTTATTACATATTTGATATTTTTTTTATGTCCATGTACTATTATATTTTGTATTATTTTACTTATATTAATTAATAACCTAGCATAAACGATTATAGGCCCACACAAACCATTTAAGAATGTAACTACCGATTCTAAGAGTCATAAATTTGGCAATAATATTAATCCTTTTCAAAACTCAACTGAGTGATATCACTGATGGTATGTTTTATTAATTTGGCCCCAACATTAAATATTTGAACTTTCACTCATATTGGTAAATCTAATATGTATGTTTATGATATATAACAACTGTAATTATTGATTTGAGGTGGCTATCTTGACATCACAATGAGTATTTAAATAAAAGTTGTGGTGGTTCTAATTCAAGAATACCAATTGACCTCACCATTGATAATCTAATGCAAAGTACAAATCAATGATAGTGTATTCGTGAGACACATACCTAGATATTGATAATTCGGCACACTTTTAGCACTTATTTTGATGTGTTATCAAACCGCAAGTGTACAGTGTAGATGTAGTACACAATGAGCAAGGTCGTACTCCACAAGGACCAAATTAATTTAGAAATTAATAAGTAATATAATATAGGTGATTTGACTTTATTTGAACTAACATAAAATAAGAGTTAGTTTGTATCCTTATCAACAACAAAAATAAAATAAGCAATTGCAATATTACTGTCACGATTCACCAAGATTAATAACAAATAGAAAGTAACTGAGAAATCAAATGATAGGAGATATCCGGGGGTTTATGGGCATGATGAAGTTTCAATGTAAATCATTTTCAATTAACCAAGTATTGTTTGTAATTCAAATCATTATAAGTCAATCACAATTGTAGCTTAATCCTTCTCTCGAAGAGAATAAATCATAGATTCTAAGTATGAAACAACATGTCTATTTGAAATCATATTTAGAACTCCAAAAAGGTTTTAAAGATTTAAAAGACTTCACTACTAATCTCAAACCTCTCGATCTTATTGAATATAGTGTTTTATGTTTGAAAATCTTATTGATAAATCTTGTCTCTCAAATCAATTTATCAAACCTATAAATTATAAAAGTTTTTCAAGCAATTATAATTATCAAGCATTAGAGAGTGTTAATAAATTATGAAACGATGACTTACAAATACAGAAATAACAAATGGATCGTACTTGATTTATTGAAAACTAACAAAACATCAACCGCTCATCATTTTCAAACCTCATAATATAATGAATTTAGTGAGACATAATCAAATTTTTATCTAGTAAATGCATCAAACACTTCGGGGGGTGTATTCATTTAGGACTTTTAAAGACATTTTAAGATTTTTAAAATCCTGATATATTTAATTAAGACATTTTAAAACTCATAAAAGTCTTGAGGTATTTAATTGAGATTTCTAATGAATTATTAAATGTTCATAAAAGTCCCAAGGTATTCATTTAAGATATTTTGAATTCTTAAAGTTTCATGAGGTATTTAAAAAGTCAAATACTCTTTGGATTTGTAATTTGACTAGATTTTCCTAAACTTCTAAGTTAGTTATATATATATACCAAATCCCATCTTTAAACATGAGATTTCACAAAACTTTTATAAACTCCCAACAAATATGTAAAATAAATAAAAATAAAAGAAAATCCATACAAATCTTATAGTGAAACAAATCTTAAAATGTATATAGAAGTTTTAAATGAATACGCCCCCCTTCATGTTCACAACGAAAAATAAAATTAAAACAAATGAGGATTGTATGGATGGATCCTTTGATTTTTGTGTTATTCGTGTTTCTCCTCCAAATCTTTAATCTAATACTCTATCTCACTATTAGAATTGTTTCTCATCTCCAAGGATGAAGCTATCCCTAACTGAAATCTCAGCATAGAAACTGAATAAGTAACAGTTTCTGAATCATTTACGACCAGACTCGTGGTCATGAACGGGGTAACGAACGATTGTCTTGAAAACAACCCATAGCAGGCTGAATGTTCGCTGCGAATAGATCGCGGCCATTTACCATGAAAATGGCTTGTAGTAGCAGGTGGAGTTGCAACCGTGAATGTGCTGCTGGGCTCTGTTCACTCGTTGACTTCGTGCACCTGTTCTAATCCTGTCTCAATGGACTCTTCTCTTTATCATCCTCAGTCCAATTCCTTATTCTTTGCTTCTTTGTGATTCTTCAAGCTTAAATCATCCAAAAAACAACTCTAAAAAATCCTATAAAAATCACATAAAATAACCAAACACGTAATAACATCCAAATAATAGAAAAGAAAGATAACAGTCATTAAAAATGTATAACAGTAGTTGAAATCTAATCAAATAATTTAGAATATGTATATAAAACTCGTGTTTATCAACTCCCCCAAACATAAAGGTTTGTTCATCCTTGAAGAAACAAAAGATAAAAATACACGAGTATGGACATGGAAAAAATGATGATTATGTATTTACTTCAGAAGTATCATTTTTCAAAGTATAAATCCAAAATCAAGAATTCAATAGAAATACCCTTTTTCCTTTCACTTCTTGATTCAAATCAATTATCCTCAAAATTGTAAGTGTTTCGCTCATCACACAAGTGTTTGATGGAACGTGTATACGCTCATTATCATATCAATGCATGCACTCTAACATAAGCCTGCAAATCGTTTATCTCTACACTACTTAGTGTGTATGAAAGACAAAAATCATATAAGATTTTTATTAAGGTTGTAATATTGGCTCTTCGGTGATGTATGGAATATTTGGATAAAATGACTTTAATGCGAACTAACGCATAAAAATACCATAACTACCCTCTATTTAAACAATTGAAGTTTTTCAGAATGATTCATCTTATCCTCAAAACCCAGAAATCTGAAGAAAAAAACACAAAAAACTTAGCCTTTTTAACATAGGCTCCAACCAACAAAATTAATATTAATAACCACTAGCCTTATTTGTATTTAGGGGTGTGCAACAGTCGGTTCGGTCGACCGAACCGACCGAATTGGAAAAACTGAATTAACTGGATTGTTTTGCAACCGAAACCGAACCGGCCGAAGTTTTATACAAAACCGAATATTGACCGAACCGAAATATTTTGGTCGGTTTTTGGCCAAACCGATTTTATTTTCTTTTAGCCCAAACTTGTGAAATACTACAGAAAATACTAAATATGTCCACAGCCCAACAAGCCTGCCAAAATACTAAACAAGTCCAAAACCCACAAACAAACCAATTTAAACAAAATCAAATCCAATAAAACATAGTCCAAAACACAGAAATAATTCAATTCACCAGGAACAACAGCATAAAAAATAAAATAAGTAACTTCTCAAAGTCTTCTTTCTTCAGTCAACAAAAGCACACTCTTTTTCTTCAAGCAATATCAGCAATCAACACACTTCCTTTTATAACAGCAATACATCATCAACATCACAGTCACCAACTATCTTTCTCCAACTATGTTTTTCAATTCCAACATTTGGCAAATCTGAAATAAACATAACAATATGTTATAACACTCTAAAATACATTAAGATATAAACATAAAAATAACATATAAACTTGATAATTAGTACCTTTCTCAAAATTTCCAAGATCTTCCAATTGTTCTTCAACATATGCATCAAATTCATCATCCCGAAGCCAATCTTGTGCACAAATCAAAGCTTCAACGATCTTTGGAGTTAAAGAACTCCTGAATCGATCAAGTACTCTCCCACCGGTGCTAAATGTGGACTCTGATGCAACATTCGAAATAGGAACACAAAACAGATCGCGAGCCATTCTTGAAAGAACCAGAAACCTTTCAGAATTCAATTTCCACCACTTTAACACATCAAGATTTTCAGACCCCTCTACGACATCCTCGATCAAGTACATTTCCAACTCAGTTTTCTTGGTTGCATAACCCCCACTCGCTAACTTTTGTCTTCTATATTTGGATTTAAGAAATGAAGAAGGTTGGCTACACAAACTTTCGGAATCAGAAATACCACTCACACTACCCCCAGAACTTGAGAGACTTGCACTAGAACTTGTATCATTCTCCGGTTGGTACTTACTCTTAGACTCTTCGAATAACTCGACAAGTTCACACTTCACATTTTTAAGTATCCTATTACCCTTTTCAACCCCATGCATCTCACGTAAAGAGTAAGTCATGTACTCATACTTATCCCTTGGATCAAAAACATTTGCCCAGAAAATAATTTTATTCATTTTTTCCGACTCTCCCCAATATTTGTCAAATTTTGATTTCATCGAGACACCTAGATCCTTCACTAATGGATCATCACTCTTTTGCCATTCATTTAAAATACAACACAAATCACTAATCTCACTAAAAAAAGTGTTTGAAGTGACATACGATGAACCAGAAATTCGCATAGTGATGTCATAAAAATACTTCAGCAAATCTGTCAATTTTTGAGCACAAGACCAGTCATCAGGTGTTGGAACATTATCTTCTCATAAATCAACAGCAAATGATGTTTCTTCATTTTTACACCTAACAAATGCCCTCTCAAATTTAATAGCTGTGCTTAACATCAAATAGATAGAGTTCCACCTTGTTTTCACATCTAGACACAACAAGCTCCTACTTTCTATCCCTTCCCATTCCACACACTCTTTAAATTTGTTAAGTCTTGTAGGAGAACTTTTTATGTATCTAACCGCCTTTCTAATACGTTTCACAGAATGTTTTAGTTCTTTCAAGCCCGCAGTAACAATCAAATTAATAATATGTGCAATACACATCATGTGAAGGTATTTACACATCGCAATACAACCCCCCAATTCAGCATTCTGTTTTTTAACCATTCCTAAGCCGTGTCATTTGAAGAGGCATTGTCAACAGTTACGGTGAAAATATTCTTTAACCCCCACTCAAGAATACAAGTTTCAAGTGCTTTACCAATATAATCACCATTATGGCTAGTGACAGGAACAAAACTCAAGATTCTTTTGTGAAGATTCCAAGCATTGTCAATAAAGTGAGCGGTAACGCACATGTAATTAATTTTTTGCAATGAGGTCCAAGTATCGGTGGTAAGACTGACTCTTTGACAATTGTTTTTCATAAATGCTTTCAATTTCGACCTCTCACTCACAAATAACCCATAACAATCTCGTGTAATTGACCACCTAGAAGGAATCTTAAACCTAGGACATGCTCGACTCATAACCCTATTAAACCCTCTCCCTTCCACAAACTTAAATGGCAACTCATCAACAATAACCATATACGCAATAGATTCTCTAATTTCTCCACAATCATATTTTCAAGTAGTTAATGTACCAGTACTATCCACCCCAGAAACACCCTCCTTTTTTTGCTACAAGTTTAGTAACGTTTGTCCAGTTTCAGGAGTTTCAGTACCGTCCCCCTTACAAACTTGAATATGTGCAAGAAGAGATGATGTACCGTTTCTTTTAGAGTCGCTGACATACCGAGTTCCACACTTTTTACATACAYCAGCAATCCTCTTTTTATCCGCACCAACGACCTCGTCAAAATGCGAKCATACTCTGGATCTTTTTTTCGTTGGCGCTCGATTTGTTGGATTTTTTGGTTCTYGTGTTGGTGCATGTCCTCCTTKAACTGTATGTTCTTCWGATGGTGATCGGCCATCGGTTGATGTTGTTGGTTCAGATGGCATATTGCGGCTCTCGCCAACTTGGTCTTGTTGGCTTAACACCTGCAATATGAATGTGAATAATATTAGAGGGACAAAAACAACAAATTTGCAATTATAAACAGGTACAAAAAAAATCCCTCATCTTCATATACATTTATAAACAAACACAAAAAAAATCTCTCATCTTTATAACAGACACAAATCCCTCATCCTTCACAAAGAAAATGGTGTTGTAATTCCCTCACAACATGCTCAAATCAATGGATTTCTAATCAATCGTCAAATTCAGTTCATTTTAGTGGAATATACCCTAAATATATAGTCTTTTAAAATCATTGGTGCACACTGAACAGGCTTCTCTCAAAAAATAAATAAAAAAAATTGAACAGGCTTATCTCAGCAAAAGAAAAATGAAAGATGAAAACCTGGGATCAACTCAATGTATATAAATATCAAAATCCCACAACAAATCACTACACCAAGGGCTTTAACATATCATCATATCAATCTCTCTGGAAATGTTGTAAATATGATGCACAGTACAATATTAGTTAGATCCTGTGCAGTTTCTCAACAAAAATAAATAAATAATGGTCTGACTTCAATTTTAATCACTTCCCTTAGTTCAACATATCTTCAGGGCAACTCATGCTTCAATAAAATGAGAAATTCATAGAAATTTCGTCCCTCAGCCAGGGGAAAAGGGACACAGAGTTTCAACATATCAGTTCCCTCGTACAATTATTATTCAAAAGTGAGATACACATACAGCAGCAAAATTGTTCATTTACACCTAAAGAAAAACTGTTAAATTATAGACTACGCACTACGTGAGAGGAGGACTCTGATGCAACAGTCGAAATAGGAACAATCGAAATAGTCCACATTTATACCTAAAGAAAATCTGTTAAATTTATCATTGTTATTATGAGGTACGCCGGAATTCGGAGATGCGTCGACTTCAGGGTATGTGAGAGCTGCGCGGCTGTAGTTATTCCAGTAGCGGTTTGGCGCTGGGAGATCGTTGGGTGCCACGGAGAGTCGGAGACTGATGGACTGATGGAGAGTTGGGGGTGGTGGAGAGTCGGACTGTCGGAGACTGATGGAGAGTTGGTGTCGGCGGGTAGATTAGGGTTTGGACTTTGGAAATCTATTTTCTTTGGTAATGTTTGGGGGGCTGTGGGCACGCACACGCTGGTAAGTCACTTAAGTGACCTGAGCATTATATTACTATAAATAAATAACATAAAATATAAATTAATATATTTATATATAAATATCGGTCGGTTCGGTTTTTACGGTTTTCGCAACCGAGAAACCGAAACCGAACCGATATAACTGAATTTTTAATAACTATGACCGAAACCGAACCGAAGTCAAGAAAACCGAACCGAATCGCTTCGGTTGGTTCGGTTTTTTGGGTCTATTCGGTCGAAAACCAAAATTTCCTCACCCCTAGCGACAACAAAGGAAATAAGA
>BMAC01000060.1:10612-23549 GCA_014905375.1 Phtheirospermum japonicum | reverse complement strand
TCATCGTATTGCTATTTTGGGATGTACGATTGTTCGTCTTATTGTTGGGCATCAACCTGCAAATTTTCAGATTTTTTCGATTTTTTTTACTATTTGTCCGGCTAGTTTGAAATATTGAGAAATTCACCAAATATTCGTTGTTTATCGTATTGCAATTTTGGGCTGTACGATTGTTCGTCTTATTGTTGCGCATCAACCTGCAAATTTTCAGATTTCTTCGATTTTTTTTACTATTTTTTCAACTAGTTTGAAAATTGAAAAAATTCACCGAATATTCGTTGTTTATCGTTTTACAATTTTGAGCTGTACGATTGTTCGTTTTATTGTTGCGCATCAACCTGCAAATTTTCAGATTTTTCAGATTTTTTTTACTATTTTTATGACAAATTTGAAAAATTGAAGGGGATTGAATCCAATTTTGGATTATTGGGTCTGGGTTTGAGTTGTTTCCTGGGTATGAATCACCTTACAAAATGGTAAAATGTGATCTCGTTCTATGAGACCGGTCTCACCCAAGACCTATTCAAAACTATAATTTTTATTGCCTTTGTTTCTTGGAAAATTCATATGTTTTTTGCACCGCCTCTACTTGATACTTACATAATCCAATTCGAATTCTTATATAGTTGTTTTTACAATATAATTTCAAATTATTTATGGCTGCTTGATTGGAGTTTAGATAGTCATAGTTGTACTTCTTCTAATAACAGACGTCTACCTAAAAATAAAAATAATAATAAACTGAATATTTGTTAAAGAAAATGACAACTTTATGTTTTTGTTTGTGCTAATATCCACATTTAATGGATAAATAATAATAAATTATATGATTGGCATACGAAACTCTCATTCTTTTTTAAAGAAAGGGATTATTCGACATGGGGTGAACTGATTTAAATTTTTTTTTATAGATTTGCCACGATTTTGAAAATATTAAAACGAGTTTTTTCTTTTTAATAGCCTGAGTTGCTGGATTAAAATTAAATGTTTATATGCCTTTAGTAAGGGAATAGGAGTTCATGCGTTGGTTCGGTAATAGATTCTTGTGCTAGTACTTGAGTTTATTTGTCATGATTATTTTTCGTGTAGACATTTTTTATGACCGCTTGCGTGGAGCGATATTCATAGTTGTAATAGCTCTAGCAACAGACGTGTCACTAAAAATAAAAAGTGATAAACTCAATTTATTTGGGAAAAAAAAGGATGAAAGATTTGTGTTAATATCCATTGTTAATGGAAAAATACTAATAAGTTAAATGATAGGCATGCAAAACTCTCATTTTTTGTGGAAGAAATGGATTATTCGACATTAATGGAACTTTCTGTGTGTGTAAATTAAATATTTGTTTGGTTGTCATATGAAATGGAAGTTCATGCATTGGTTCAGTTATAAATTTTGGTGCTAATATCTTGGTTTGTTTATCATGATTATTTTCGTATAAATATTTTTTCATTGCTATGTGTAGTTTTGTTTAGATTTCTACCCCTTTTTAATCTCTATATTTCTCAATTTTCTTTACCTATGAGTTCAAAGTTGAAATTTTCTGTGGTCATTCTTGCATTATATAATTTTAACATCATAATAGTAGCATTTAGTCTTTCTACAAATATTTCTAATTCATCTTTTTATGAACACGACCCATTTAGTTAAAATTATGTACAAATTGTTTGTATTTTTTTCCCATTAAAATTAGTTTCATTGTTCCATTAAAATATCTTTATATCTATATATTTGATAAGTTCAAAAAGTTGAAATACCAAATAAAGAGGGTACTAATCTCAAAAGAGATCAGCGACCTGAAAATACTTCCAAATACGTCACAGCGACCTCTCAAGCCCTCCGTGAATATCCTGGCGACCTCGCTGGTCCTGCAAAACAGCGCCTCGAATGGGTCGGATTTCGAACCCGTTAAGGCCCTCCGACGCTTAAGTTAATAAGCGAAATCAACACTCTTCACTCTTCCAAATAGAAATAATAATGCGATAAAACAATATCGACTTGGGCAAATAATGAGAAGCACACGCCCCTTTATATAAAAATATGGGAGATCTCCCTCAATTTAGGGTTACCTTCTATAACCATTATTCCATTCATAATACAACTCTATAACCGACTCTCAATTAGGACTCTTTCCGCATATTAAGTTCCCATATATAACAAAGCTCTTCAACACAATAAGCATGAGCCCTTTATACAGCCCACTGAAAGCCACATAACATAATCACCATAAGCCCACGGGCTTTATCATTCATGAATCCCCAAAATCGAGCTCAAGTACACAACTCAAACCATAAGAGATCACGACTCTATATGAGAACTCATCCCCATACTACAGGTCGCTACTCTACACAAACCAGCTCGCTCACTTTTTAAAGACACAATACGGCTCGCCCATCTTCCAGGAGGAACACCCTCTCCTATAAATGAGGTCGCTTATCACAAATAACCTCATAAAATAAATAATATCACGTACGGAATTTTGGTCCACATCAGCTAGTCCCCCATATTCTAGCTGATTAAGGCACGAAATCAGGTAGGACATGTAGGAATATAACCAAAGAGCACAAAAACAACAATCACACATAAACATAAATAAATCGCAACTTTACTCAACAAATCGCACTTTAAAATCGCAAATCAAGCAATAATACCTATCCCACCACTGCAAATTATCAAGTATACCGGCGACCCATAAATATTTCTTCACAGAGCCCGCTCATTTTGAGATAAGATAGTCATCCTACAAAGGACGACCTACAAATCCCCAAAGTAAATCCCCAACTATGTATAAAATGACCTGGCATCACATTACTGTCACTTTCCGACCTGAAATCACATCCTGACTAAAATAATCCCCCAAAACGCCATCATAAGCAACCACAAAAGCCAAACCACACTTTCTCCTTTACATCCCATCCTTACTTAAAACTTCATTAAATGCAGCCTGACACAGTGTTGGGCACGTGTCGCTCCAATACTTTCTCGGAGTATAATAAATATAGTGGGCCCAAATTAAAAGGCCCAAAATATTTCTCGAATAAACCCTACTAATGCCCGCTCCAATATGTCCCATCATTTTTCCGCCTCCCAATACATAAACCTTTTCATCTTCCTCACTTATCACTTTATGCCATTCCAATCGGAAAAAATTGCCATTTACACTCTGTAAAAAAGCTTGTTAACCATCAATCGCTCAAGGATCTGCCAACAGCCCATCACTCATCAACAACCTGCAGCTCGTCGAAAAATGTGTAAGTCCCCAGATCCCTTCTTAATAACAATTTAAGCACATTGTTAGAATTATAATTACGTTTGCTGAGATATATTTGTTCTGTGTCATCCCCTCCCCTAAATACGTTTAACTTGTGATGGAATTAGCATCTCCAAACAATAACTCACAAAACTCGACCCTTTCTCCTGATTTCGAACCTACTGAAAACCCCTTTATTATAAAAAAAAGGCAAAAACAACTCCTACTGCCTTCCTCCGGCCTCCGTGACGAGCCCGAAGGCGACGTCAATTGGTCAGAGCTTCAAGCCCAAACCAGAGCCCACATTGAAACCCAAGCCTTAATAGACAACATTCCCGAAACTCCATCCTCTTCATCATTAATCCCTGCACATATTCTAGAGGGTGTCCCTCTACCCGAAACCACTGATCCCTCCCCTTGCGAGTACTTTAGGGAGAATCCAGTGACCATAGCGCACTCCCTATCCATCGACGATCTACCCTCCTCGTCTCATGTGACCAAAGAAATTAAGCACAATTATTGGTTACTCCCCGACCCGAAGAAATTGGAGAAATTCAAAAGAATTCTTAACCTTCTGGAGACCGCCAAGATGGTCCTGCCTGACAGCCCGCACGTAGACCCTCTGCGACCTCCCCCTAACCACATCACCCTGTTTGACACACTTTTAGTAGCAGGCTTTAGATTTCCAGCTCATCCCTTCTACATTGAAATCTCCAACCTGTACAACATTTCCCCCTTACAACT
Source organism: Phtheirospermum japonicum (assembly GCA_014905375.1). Classification (NCBI taxonomy): domain Eukaryota; kingdom Viridiplantae; phylum Streptophyta; class Magnoliopsida; order Lamiales; family Orobanchaceae; genus Phtheirospermum; species Phtheirospermum japonicum. The sequence continues at coordinate 19,554 of BMAC01000060.1, read as the reverse complement.
AACTCCCAACTCCATGAAGTACCTAGCCGGGTACCTTTTATTATGTGAGTATTACAACACCCAGCCTGACCCAGGCTTCTTCCACTTCTGCTTCCAAATAAAATACCAACAAAACTCCTTCTATCTCTCTTCTCGTTCAAACCTAGCTCGCTTTTTAATAAATCCTCCCAACAAAGTTCCCGAGTGGAGGAAGAACTTCTTCTTCATTCATAACACCGAAGACTGGCCCTTCATAACCGAGCTACAAAATCGTACTCCCAAACAATACAAACCGCCTACCTCCAAAGAATGCCCTCGTCTGTACAAAAAATATTCCGATCAGCTCGGGAAATGGAGCAAACACCCTTTCGATGTGGTGCACCTCACCAGTCGATCCGACATTTTCCGTTACGTGGGTATTGACTCTCGCCCCGTCGCACCAGACCTTGCCATCACCGAATCAGACTTTGGTAGGTTTTTAGGTCTTACAATTATATCATATTTTACACTGTAAAAACTGGACAATAACATTTTTCCTATCTCCTGCAGTTGCGTTCATCAACAATTGCACAGCAGCTCGCTCCGAAGTAGCTAAAAAACCATCCGCCTCACAGCCCGCAGATCACCACGTCCCTCCTGTCAATGTGGATAAGGCATCACGCCAGGCCTCCAGGTCAGCCGTTGATGATGAGGAGGAGATTCAACTGGTGAGACGAACCACCAAGGATAAGGGAAAACGACCTCTCCAACCCGCACCCGAGATCCCAGCAGCAAAAAGCCCAAGCCTGACAGAGCAAAAGCGTCGTCGCCTTCGGAAGGGTCCCGCGACGACTTCCACTGGATCAGATCTAAGCAAAGTGCTAGCGAAGTGCGACAAAGAGGCAGACATCCAAACCCTTCTCAGCGAGCAGGCGACCAAGCAGGTATATTCTAAAGAACCATCCCCTCTAATACGTTTAGCTCTTATAAATACTTACAAAGTAACCTTATGCAGCTGAGTCCCCTGTTCTCCAAGATCTCCAAGGAGTTAATAGCTCGTTCAGCAGAGAGCGAACTGCAAAAAACGTGTGACGAGCTGACCACATAAACCGAACAACAGACCCGACAGCTATCGTTAACCCAAGGGGAATTGGATGGCGCATACAAGCTGTTGAAAGCTCGTGAGGAGGAAATAGCCATCATGAAGAGCCAAGTAAACAGTTTAAGGGATGAAGCGGCTCGCACAGACAACGAACTGAAGAATGCCCAGAAACAGGCTGAGGAGCTCAAAGGTGCACAAAAACAGGCTGAACTGCAGATTCAAGAGCTCCAAGCACAGATGGAAACAGTTCACGAAGAAGGCAGATCTGAAGGCCGGCGAACCTTCCTCACCAGTACCACTGGTATAAAGTTCATTGAATCGTACCGGCAAGAGCTAGTAGAGGCCTATAAAAAGTCCTCCATCTACTTCGGAGTGATGGCTGGTGGTGCTGTCGAATGGCTCTCCAAAGCGGCCGACATGATAAAAGAGGAGGTTGCTGCACTGAACGTCACCTACATCCCCAACGTCAAGGCCCTCGTCGACAAACTACCTCCCTTCAGCAGCTACAAGGGTGACTGGACACAGTCAATCTACACAAAATGGTGGTTATTCTGTCAGAGCCGAGCTATTTTATCAACTGGGTTGCATGCCGAGCTAGAGACGCCCTTAGATGACATGCTTCCAGAGCCCGCGCCAACCGCCACCTCTGATCCCGAGCTAACCCTCACAGATCCTCCTGCTGCGGCCTCTATTACTGAAAAAACTGCTTGAAATACTTATCGCGTTTTAGCTCGCAACTCTGTATAAATAAATTATTATCCTTGTTGGTACTTTAATTTACATTTACTATCTACACAGCCTTATAACTCTCATCACATAACCCTGCAATAATAATTCTCAGAAGCATCTTAACCACAAAACAGTTCTCTAAGATAGATCACGAAAAATACGAGCACCTACACTCTGTTTGAGGCCCGTGGGATCCTATCCGGATCATCACCCATAAACGATACAATCAATCAATACTCAAAACATATTAGCTCGCATAAAAACACACATTCTAAAAATAAGGCAAATATCACAATCACTTGACCATAAAGAACATAATTTATAAAGAATAAAATAGCTCGTCAAACTTTATTTCATCACATTAATCAATCTTCCAATCATTACGCGGGAGAAGTGCCCTCCGATCCAGAGTTACCTTCTCCCGCCATAAAAACACAATGCACCTCACAAGCACCAAACTCTTCACTAGCTCGCCTGGCCGGGAGAAGTGCCCTCCGATCCAGAGTTACCTTCTCCCGCCACAAAATACATCACACTTAAAACAAACACAAGAAAAACTCCCCACAAGCTCGCTTGGCCGGGAGAAGTGCCCTCCGGTCCAGAGTTACCTTCTCCCGCCACAAAATACATCACACTATAAACAAACACAAGAAAAACTCCCCATAAGCTCACTCCTGGCCGGGAGAAGTGCCCTCCGGTCCAGAGTTACCTTCTCCCGCCACAAAACACAATACGTACTATAAACAAACAAAAGAAAACTTCCCACAAGCTCGCCTGGCTGGGAGAAGTGCCCTCCGGTCCAGAGTTACCTTCTCCCGCCATAAAAACATACCACACAACATATAATACCAAAACACAAAGTCTTCACCTCTCTTTCATACTAACTCTCTGCGGGAGGAGTGCCCTCCGGTCCAGAGTTACCTCCTCCCGCAACCCAACCTCTATGCATAATACTTTTTTAAATGGCACACGTTCCAACTACGTGGCAAGACTTTCCCATCTGCATCCTCGAGTACATATGCTCCTCCTCTCAATACCTTTTMCACCTTAAATGGCCTCAGCCGATTCGATTCCAATTTTTTGGTCATCTTCAACGCATCAGCTCTCTTCCACACCAGATCGCCGACCTGAAAACAGCGATGTTTAACTCGCTTATTGAAAGCAGCTTGTACTCTCTGTTTATAATGCTCGACACGAGCTGCAGCTCTTTCTCTTATTTCATCAATAGTCTCAATCGCCCCTCGAGCCAATCTTTCATTCTCTTCTACATTAAATGCTATCAAGCGTTGCGAACCTCCAACTATCTCCGCGGGAATGACTGCGTCCATTCCATAAACCAAACTAAACGGCGATTCCCCCGTGGTAGATCGGGGAGTCGTCCGATAAGCCCATAAGACCAACGCGAGCTCTTCTTCCCAAAGCCCTCCTGTCTTCTCCAAACGGAGCTTAAGTCCTTGTACAATTATTCGATTAGTGACCTCCACTTGCCCATTGGTCTGCGGGTGCGCCACAGAAGCAAATCGTTGCCTCATTACCATCTCCTTGCACCACTTTTGAATTTTTCGGCCATTAAATTGAGTTCCATTGTCCGACACTAACACTCGAGGTACTCCGAACCTGAAAAATATATTATCAAGAATAAAATCCATTATGTGTTGCTCGCTTATCCCAGTAACTGTCTCGGCCTCCACCCACTTCGTAAAATAATCTATCGCCACCACTAAATGCTCTTTGTTACTTGGGGTTTTCGGAAAGGGACCCACAATATCGATCCCCCACTGTGCGAAAGGGCACGGCGAGCTCATCACCATCATCTCCTCAGCAGGTATGTAAATGACCGGAGCATGCATTTGACACTTCATACATTTTCGAACCAGCTCGCTAGCCATAGTTTTCATCCCGGACCAAAAGAAACCAGCCCGCAATGTTATATTCATCAATGTCTTCCCTTTCGCATGGTCTCCACAATACCCTTCATGTATTTCTCTCAACACTTCTGCCCCACGGTCTGTAGCTAGACATTTCAAGAAGGGTCCAAAATATGATCTTTTATACAACTAGCCATTTATTACGCAAAAGCGAGCTGCGACTCGAGCTTCTTTTGTCGTCATTCTCTCTGCGCCTTCCTTGGCCTTGACCAAAACATCCCAAATAGGTGTACGCCAATCATCTCTCTCCTCAAGCTCCATAACCTCCTTTCCCTTCTCCACACTACTATGCCCCAACTCCATCAATGTAATTGTCTGAGTGCGGAAAGTCCCCAAGGCTCCTGCTATTCGGGCGAGCTGATCTGCACAGGTATTCTCAGCTCGCGATAAATGTTCCAATTTGAACTCATCAAAACGGGCTACCTCTTCACGCAATCTACTCAAATACACTGCCATCCGCTCCTCCTTAGCCTCAAAAGATCCACCAAACTGACAAGCCACCAACTGGGAGTCGGTATACGCCCACAACTTTCGTGCTCCAAAGTCACTCGCCATCTTAACACCTTGCAACACAGCCTCATACTCTGTTTCATTATTGGACGCTCTAAATCCCAACTTGATTGCGAACTCCAAATTCTCCCCTTCTGGGCTGGTCAACACAATACCCAGCCCCGATCCCGTTGCCATGGTCGAACCATCTGTGTATAGTGTCCACACCTTCACTTCCTCATCCACGTCAGCCGGTCTTGCCATTTCCTGCAAAAATTCTGCTAACACTTGTGCTTTGATAGCTGCCATTGGTTCATAAACCACATCATACTCGCTTAGCTCCACAGCCCACTTCACCAATCGTCCCGACACATTGGGATTGCCTAAAACCTGCTTGAGAACTAGGTTAGTACGTAGCTTCACCTTGTGACTCAAGAAATAGGGTCTCAACTTCCTTGCTGTACATATTAATGCAAATCCTCCCTTTTCTAGCTCGGTGTACTTCAACTCAGCCCCATGCAACATCCTACTAATGTAGTAGATAGGTTTTTGCATGCCCGCTTCTTCCCTTATCAACACAGAACTTACGGCGACCTCCCCTACGGATATGTATAAGATCAAATCTTCTCCCAGCATGGGCTTGGTCAATAATGGTATCTCTGCCAAGTACTTTTTTAACTCCTCAAATGCATCCGCAGCTTCCTTTGTCCACTCAAACCTGGACCCTTTACGAAGTGCCCTGAAAAATGGGACGCCTCTCTCCGCCGACCTGGAAATAAAACGACTAAAACCTGCCATCCGACCTGTAAGTACCTGAAAATCACGCACTGTGCGAGGATGTGGCATCTCCAAAACAGCTCGCGCCTTCTCCGGGTTAACTTCTATTCCTCGCTCGGTCACCATATAACCCAAAAATTTCCCAGATCGGATGCCAAAAGCACACTTCTTCGGATTTAACTTCATACCGTACTGCCTTAGTATAAAAAACGTCTTCTTTAAATCTTCCACATGGGATTCTGCTCTTTTGCTTTTAACCAGCATATCGTCGACGTAAACCTCCATGGTGGATCTCAGCAAGTCTTTAAACATACGATCCACCAACCTCTGATAGGTCGCTCCTGCATTCCTCAACCCAAAAGGCATGGAGACAAAACAGTAAGTACCTGTGGAAGTAACAAAACTCACTTTGGGCTGATCCTCTTTTGCCAAAGGTATTTGGTGATACCCTTGCGAAGCAGCCATCTTGCTCAACAGCCCGCACCCCGAGGTAAAATCCACCAACTGATCAATTCACGGCAAAGGATAATGATCCTTAGGGAAAGCTTTATTCAGGTCGCAAAAATCCACACACAGCCTCCACTTCTGAGCCAGTTTCGGCACCATCACAACGTTAGACAAATACTCAGGGAATTGAATCTCCCTTATGTGGCCGGCCTTCAATAATTTCTGCACCTCCTCTTCAATTACTTTATCTAGCTCGGGCCCGAAATGTCTCCTCTTTTGTTTCACCGACCTTGCCTCCGGATCAGCATTTAAGTGATGTTGTGCGACCTCCGGGGACACCCCTGTCAATTCTCCATCTCCAAATGCGAATACATCCCGAAACTCTCTTAATAATTTGATCAGTTCATCCTTCAATGTATCAGGTATCAGGGTCCCTACCCTCGTGGTATACTCTGGGCGATCTTCTTCTAAGGAGATCTCCATCAGTTCTTCATTCGGTTGGACAGAGTTCTCCAGCTCCTTCATTTTATTTGCATTAAGCACTCCCTCCGGTTGATCATCACCTCTCTCYCGTTTATTCTCCATCAGCCCTTTCCTGACTGCCAGRTGGTAACACGATCGTGCGACCTGCTGTTGTGCAACAACTTCCCCTACTTTATCACCTACTGGAAACTTGATGCTCATGTGATAGGTCCATGTTACCGCCTGGAATGCATTAAGGGACGGTCGCCCTAATATAGCATTATAAGCCGACCTCCCACGAATGATCAGAAACTTCAAGCATTTTTCCACTCGCATCTCATCCTTTCCCAGTACCACCTGGAGCGTCAGCTCGCCTTCAGTATTCACCTGTGCCCCATTGAATGCATATATGGGCGTATTTACAGACCGCACTCTCTTTTCTATCTCCATTTGTTCGATACAGTCCGTATATATGATATTCACCGAGCTCCCATTATCCACGAAAATTCTGCCAACATCGTACCCTGCAATTTCAGCATCAATCACCAATGCGTCATTGTGATCTTCCTGTAGCCCGCGTCGATCACTGGGGCCAAAAGAAATGACTGGCCCTACAACTTATGATTTCCCACTCACACTAGCAACATCCCACGCTCCTAAATGAGCTGATTTAGCATGTCTCTTACGCGTATTATTAGAATCACCATCCGTCGGTCCTCCTGAAATCATGTTTATCCTTCCTCTATTCCCTCGCGGACCATCGAGACCCTGATTTCCTTGTTGTCTCTGTCTTGAGACCTGTTGTTGGGGCGGACCTCCTGGTGGCGGGGGAGGTAACGTCCGCCCCTGCTCATTTGGTTCCCTCTCCTTGTAAATCACCTCCTTCAAATGTCCTGCTTTTATGAGTTTTTCTATTTCCTCCTTAAGATGCCTGCAACCTTCGGTGGAATGCCCATAATTATTATGGAACCAGCAAAAGAAAGTAGTCTTGGGATGAGTGGGAATCAGCATGCGATCTTCTGGCCATCTTATAGCGTCGGGCACCAAGTGTTCCATAATAGTGAATACCTTAGCTCGTGGATGAATCAATGGTGTGAAATCCCCCTCTCTCCAATCTCGCATACTCTCCTCCGGCCTTTTACTAATCACAGAGCTCGGGCTCAAGAGTCCGCGCACTACCCTTCTCGGTTCTCTCCACAACTCTCTTCTAGATCCGCTATCAGCCCGATCTATAATCTCCCTACCAAAGCGTGCTTGATGTTCTTCCTCAGCCTCTTCCACCTGTACGTACTTATGAAATCTCGCTAATACCTTGTCGTAGGTCCGTGCTTCTTTTTTGACCAGCGACTTGCGCAAATCCTCTCTTCTTAGTCCCTGATGTAAGGCTCCGGCCTTCATCTCATCAGTGGCGGCGGGCACCTCCAGAGTGGCGCATCTATTAATATACTGCTTCAGTGTTTCGTTAGATCGTTGTACCATAGTAAAGAGCGATTGTGCTGTTTTCGCACTCTGCCTAACACTAGAAAACTGTTTCAAGAAAGCAGCCCGCAACACCTGATAACTGGTAATTTTTCCCCGCGGGAGCTGGTAGAACCAATTTTGTGCGATCCCCCTCAGGGTCGACACAAAGGCCCGACATGCCACGACATCTGTATAACTATGCAACAACCTTGCATTCTCAAAGAGCTGCAGGTGCTCGACTGGATCCGTAACTCCTCGATACTGAAATTCCAATGCCTTATAACTCTTAGGCATTACCGCGTGCATCATATCTTCTGAAAAAGGATGGCCTTCGTCTCTATCAAATTTCTCCCCATCCATTCGCCTTTCTAGCTTCAACATAGCCTCCTGCAGATCTCTAAAGGCTTTATTATGCGGCCTATCTCACTTTCCCCTCCTTAAACACATTACCGCTCTTCTTGGTTTTCTCTTGAGACTCACTACCCGTGTCGGGGGTCGGAGTCTCGCTTTCACTATTATGTTTACTGTGCCGGCGATTCTTTCGCCTATAACGACCTCGCCTTACTTTCACCCATTTCGCTCTTCGCTTGCGAACATGAGAATCTATAGACGAGGTGGAACTAAAAGCATCCTCATTTTTACGCGTACTCCGTCCTCTCTTATGAGACAGTCTTTTTGACAGAGACTTCTCACCTCGCTCTACCTTTCTAACCGCCGACCCGTCCTCTCGCTCGCTATGTGATTTGCCACCTGTTTCCTTTCCAGTACTTAGCTCGCTCGCTAGGTACCTGCGTAACCCTCCTGTTTATCTAGAGGCACGAAATCCATAAACCCATCTAAAAACCCCTTTTTATTCTGACAGGGCCTATCCTTTAGTAAATTTTCACCGTCTTTTGCCTCTATGTGAATCGCTTTCTGCGCCTCCACCTCCGGTGTTCTTAACTCCACACCTTCCGCCGGCCCTTTTCCCTCACGCTTCTTGGGGGAAGGCGGTGGTGTGTTACCAGTGCCTTGGACAACTGGATCCGCCTGAGAAGGCGTTTGTCCATCCTTCACCACGTCTTGTTCGTTAATATCCACCAATCTATTTTTCTTCTTCTTGTTGTTTGACAAAGAACCATAGTGTAATGTCCGCGAAATTATGTTGCTATCCTTCATATTTTGCTTATGAAATCTCTCACGTCTTTCTCTCAAGGACTCGATGTCCCTCTTTCCCACAGACGTCGCCAATTTGATAAGTTCAAAAAGTTGAACTACCAAATAAAAGGGGGTACTAACCTCAAAAGAGATCAGCGACTTGAAAATACTTCCAAATACGTCACATCGACCTCTCAAGCCCTCCGTGAATATCCTGGCGACCTCGCTGGTCCTGCAAAATAGCGCCTCGAACGGGTCGGATTTCGAGCCCGTTAAGGCCCTCCGACGCTTAAGTTAATAAGCGAAATCAACACTCTTCACTCTTCCAAATAGAAATAGTCATGGTTCTGAAAACCGGACCGGTCATCGAACCGGTAAAGCTACAGGTTCAGTGGTTTACAGGTCCAACCGTGGTCGGACCGTGGTCGGACCGATTATATATATATATATAT
>BMAC01000059.1:2566738-2587132 GCA_014905375.1 Phtheirospermum japonicum | reverse complement strand
GCCGAGCAGACCAGCACAGTTCGCTGAGTCTGTGCAGCTGGCACTGAGCAGAGTGCCGAGCAGACTCCGCCGAGCATGATTTTGCCGAGCAGACCAGCACAGTCCTGCTGAGTCCCGCGCAGCTGGAGCCGAGTAGAGTGCCTGAGCAGGACTCCGCCGAGCAGACCAGCACAGTCCGCCGAGTTCCCGAGAGCTGACGCACGGCCTACCAAGAGCTGGTGAGCATCTCCGCCGAGCTGCCGAAGCTCCTCCGCCGAGCTGCCGAGCTCCCCCACCGAGTTCCCGAGAAGCTGACGCACAGCCTGCCGAGAGCTGGTGAGCTCTCCACCGAATTGTTGAGCTCCCGCCGAGCTCATCTGCCAGCTGCCGAGCTCCCCCGCCGAGCTCATCCGCCAAGCTGCCGAGCTCTTCCGCCGAGCTGCCGAGCTCCCCCGCCGAGTTCCCGAGAGCTGACGCACGGCCAGCCATGAGCTGGTGAGCTCCTCCGCCAAGCTGCCGAGCTCACCCGCCAAGTTTCCGAGAGCTGACCTGGCCGAGAGCTGGTGAGCTCCTCCTCCGAGCTGCCAAGCTCGGCATGATCCGCCAGCACAACCGGAGTCTGATGTTGAGCATTTTTTACGATTCGCCGAGCAGAAAGTGACGAGCATGTGCTCATCCAGCACGGGCACAACCTGATCGGCTCACTTTCGTTCCCTTATCAAGCAAGAAGCGCCAAACGTGGTCATCAGTTCGCCTTTCTTGAATTTGTCCGGAAAACAACTTAGGACGGCCAAGTCGTTGAGGACGGCACTAAGTCGGCTAAAAATGGCTGAGGTCGGCACTAAGGCGTCGGAAACTAGTTGAGGTCGGCAAGGAGATAAAGACAAATTAGACAGAGGGTTTTGGTGAACCAATGAGAATATGACAAGTGTCCAATTAGGGTTTCCATTGGAAACTATAAATAGCCTCTCTAAGAGAGATAGAAGGATCCCCCAATTTTTAGAGAGAGAAACATAGAGAGCTTTAGAGAGAAAAAGCTTATATTACAAGGTCAAGCGCCTGTAAAAAGGGTCCGGCTAAGGCCGATCCGAACTGATTTTGAGGAATAAAATTTAAGCACTTTTTCCCACTCGTTTCTGCTATCTGATTGCTGTTCTCCTTAATATTTTTGGTTTTGTATTGGTTGTGTTACTCTTAACATAAACAGATCGTATTAAAATTTTAATTGAGGGCCTTTGTATTATATCCTATTATAGTCCGGGACGGACACACTATGGGCCAAAGGCTTGGGCCCCCCTAAATTTTTTAAAAAAAAAATTAAAGGGTATATATGCCTTTCACATTTACATCTAAAAAAAAAAGAAAAAAAATACTTACCTGCTAAATAGAACCTGAACAGAGAGAAACTCAAATCCCTATTCTTCTCAATCGTCCCCACTCCCAATTTCTTTCTCCACAAACTCCTCTTTCTGTCCCACCATTTCCTTATTCACAAATTCTCAAATCATCCCCCCCACCAAATTACAAACCTAGGGTTTATTGGAGATTTGCATATTAGAGCAGTAAGTTTTATCTTGATTAAGGTAAATTCAGTTTAATATTTAATTGTTTTAATTTTATATCGTAAATTTCTTGTTTTACGTTCTTTCTCAATTATATTTGTCAATTATCACTAGGTAAAAATGATTGGAACATAATAGTTAATAGTTTGATTGAATATTTATAATTAATGATAATAATTTATTGTTTGTTTACGTATCTAATTTATTTTATTTTTCTTACATATATTTCTTATTTTCTAATGTATTATATACATAAATTAAAATAAAAGGTTAGATAATTATAATTAAATATGTTTTTATTGTGTAGATTAAAATAATGTGTCAAATGTAAAATATTTATCGTTAATTAGTTATTGACTTAAGTTAAACTTTCTCCGTTTTTAGATAAATAGAACTCTTTATTAAAAAAATATTAACTCTTGATTTCTTTTGAAATATTTCGTATTAGTTTTTGTATTATATGTTTGGCCCCCCTCAGTGAAGATTCTGCGTCCGTCACTTATTATAGTTATATTTCTTTTTTAAAATTAGTCTGGTAATTGACTCGGGATAGCCACTGAGTAATTTAACCACCAAGTCATTGATTCAGTTGATGAAACCGATAAATAAATTAGAATTTTTATATAAATTTAAGTTATACGAAAGTAATTATATCACCAAGGGTAATAAATCATTTATGTGTAGATTTCTAACGTTAAGTACTTAAAGCCATAGTAATTAGTCAAAAATTATTAATAAACAAATGTTCACAAAAAATTATTTAGTTAACATTTTTAAAAAGGAAAAAGATTCTTTGCCACCTGTATTTGTAGCGTTTTTATGGTTTGCAACCTAATATTTTTTTTTTTGTTATTAACAACACAAAGTATGCGGGTTTTGCTCTTTCCAACCTTCAGGCTATTTTTTATTCAAAAAATGGTTGAATCGAAGCACGTAAACCTCATAACTCATCACCAATTATTACGGTGGGCAATGTTTTCATATTCTTAGAATGAGGCATGAGGTTTACGTGCTTCGATTCAACCATTTTTTGAATGAAAAATAGTCTGAAGGTTGCAAATAGCAAAACCGGCATACTTTGGGTTGTTTAATCATTTATATAATCATTTTTTGTGACAAATAGCAAATAGAAAAACCGGCATACTTTGAACTCTTTATATTAAGAAATTATATAATCATTTTTTGTTCCACCCACATATAATTTGGATTTCAATTTTTAATCAAATAATTGTATAAAATTATTTACCTTTCACTTATGTTCATAATATAATTTTTTAATTTTTTTAGGAAAACAAAAAAAAAGTGTCATTGCCAAGTTTGTGACACGTTTAGGGTTAAAGTTTGGGTCATCCGAGTTTTACTTGAGTCACATATAGAAAATCGAAAGATATGGCGCTATTAGATTTGTCCTCGTATCACCTGGTCTGTTCAACAAAAAAGATTATGGAAGAAAAGACAAGTTATTGTTACCGAATATAAGTGTTGTTTTTTTTTTTTTTGTATTCGTTGCATCAATTTTTAATTGTACTCGTGCTATATATATATTTTTTTAGTTAACAATTATTAAATAATTTTTTAAATCAAATTATAAATTTTATATTTTGTTATTCATTTTTTTTTTCAATTTTGTTTCTATTAAATTATATCTCTTGTAATTGATTTTTCTTATTTTATATTTAGTTAATAATTTTATATAATTTAATGTTACTTTTTTTTGTAGCTATGACTTCATATTTAATTTTATAATATTAGCAACTTTTGATTTGTTTTCTATTTTTTTATTTATTAAATAAATATTTTAATTTAATTATAAGTTCTTATATTTTATTTACAATAAAAATAAATTTATTTGATAGCATATGACATATTTATATTTTGATTTACTTTTACAGGTTTTTGAAGGTTTATAAACTAATTATTTAGAATTATTTTTATTATATATTTATATTTATATTTTATTTTAAATTTGTTATTCTATATATATATATATATATATATATATATATATATATATATACACGTACATATATAATGTTTTTGTAGTTGATATTATTGTTTTTCTATTTTATTTTTTATTTTTCTAAATTCTCTTTTTATGTTTTAGATTTATTTAATAATTTTATAGAATCTAATTATGAATTTTTTGAGTTAATTTAACTTATTTCATGGATTTTATCTTTAAATTTATTTGATTATTGAGTTTTCATTTTTTTAATATTTTTTAAATAATTATTTATTGTTTAATTATAATGTCTTATATTTTTATCTATATGATTTTATTAATATCTTTAATTTTATTTTATAGAATTTGAAAATATTTCTGTTTTACTTTTACTTTTTTGGTTTTTAAAATTTACTAATTATTTACATATATTTATATATTTATTTTAAATAATCTTTTATATTTTATATTTTATTCAAAAGAATTTATATTATTTTTATTTTTCTCATTTATAATTATACATAATTCTTCTGTATATTTAATATTTTCTTTACATAAATCATAATCTCCAAAAGAATATTTATATAAAAAATAATATAAATAATAAATTTTTATACTACAAATAGTAAGTAAAATGGGTGGGAAAACTTTAAGAAATATTTTTAGAAACACTAGCCTTTATATATATATATATATATAGATATAGATAAGGATTCTAATATCTGCCTAATTTGTTATATTTTTCCTAACTTAATCTTTTTCTTTTTTTATATTTTTCCAATTTAATATTTTCCTTTGATTATATTTTGCCTAATTCAATATTTTTTTTATTCTTATAATATATATAAGAAGTCATGTATAATTAGAAAAAAGAATCCAAATTAATTATCTTCATTAAATGATAAATTACTTGTAAGATAATATTAATTACAAAAAAAAACATAATTTTTTATTCATAAACTAAATCTTTGTATTATAATAAAAGTTAAAATATTTTATTATTAGGAACTAAAATATATAATATAATTAAATTACGAGTTACTTGCAATAATCTAAGTATGTAACTAAATATTATTAACGAGTTCAGTCTGAATATAAAAATATAAATTTATATAATAATAATTAATAAATATTAATTAGACACCAGTACAATACGACACGGGGTTGGGAATATGACATCTTTTAACTTTCTCTAAGTATGTAACTAAAAATTATTATAGAATTTACTTAAAATATAAAAATATTTAATAATAATTAATTAATAGAAAATAGACACGTGTTGAGCACATAACAAGTTCTGAGTTTATTTACGTATGTACATATGAAATTATTAACGAATTTAATCTAAACATTAAAAAAAAATTAACAATAAAAAGTAACTAGCCATTTGTAAGAGACACGAATTTAGTACACGATATCTTTTGAATGTTTCTTATTTTTAGATTTAAAACTATAATGGTCATAAATATTTTTTATATTTATCTTTTGATAAATCTCGTGTAACACACGGGTGTTAAACTAGTATTATAATAAAAAAAATATTTTTATCAAATACACTAATTTATTATACAAATTATCAAATAATTCTACTTTAAATATATGATTAAAAAGTTTGGACATGTGACAAAATTAAGTATTTTTTATCATAATTCTTTAAATTGGTCCAATATCAACTCCTTCTCGTTCCCTTTTTCTTCTTTGTTTTCTTACAATTTTTTTAGTTTTTATTCTTTTATAGATTTTCTAAAAAATATTATGTTTCGACACTAAAATATTTAATATTATTTAATTTTCACATAATTAACAAAAAAATACTTTGGTTCTTAAAAAGGAACCGTTCGAGAAATAAGATATTATTTATTATTTTATTTAATTGTACATGAGCCTATGAAAATTTTCATACTAAAGAATTTAAAATAAACAAAGAGTAATTATTATTCTAAAGAAAAATAAAAACTCTATACTAAAAAATTCAAAATTAATAAAGAGTAATTATTATTCTCAAAAAATGAAAAAGAGAGAGAGAGAGAGAGAGAGAGAGAGTTAATTCATATCATTGACATTACAATTAAAGATCAAAATTAGATTAAAAAAACAAAACAAAACAAAAACTAATAACAACATTAACGATTTATCCAAATCGGCAGTTGGCAGTTGGTATACCATGAACCCAGGTGCATCTTGTAGGATGCACCCGATCCCACAAAATTATCACGTGTGCACAGCCCCACTCCAATTCCACGCGGCCCTTTTCAGAGTTCCAAGTTCTCCTCACGCGTCTTCCTTTTCACTTCCCGCTTCACGATATTCGACGAGCCTCAAAAAATAGAAAAAATTCTGCAAATTCCCGCTGCAATCTTCTCCCCATTCTGCTGCAAACAATTTTTCTTCCAGACGCTGAAACTCTCTTCACAACCCGCTGCAACTTCTTCCAAATGCTGCAACAAATTTTTATTCCAGACGCTCTTCAACTGATATCTGTGACGATTTTCAACATGTTTCTGACGCTCTTCAACATAAAACATATAATTCAAGTAAGTTTCCGATTTTTCTCCTTTTTTCCTTTACTGAATTCATAAATGAGCATCAGCTGTTAATGTTTTACCATTGATTGTTGTTGATTCATCACAAAAACAAACCGATATCGATTTTAGAGTTTCATCAACGATTAATATGCTTTCAAGTTTTTAAATTCTCTAATTTATTACTAACATTCAGTTTAGTTTCAGAGTTTATACTGGAGGTTTGTTTATATTTTAAAATTGTGATAAGATTTTATATGTATTTTTTGATGATATGTGCAAGACCTATCCGATGATATGTTCCAAATCTGAGCGATGATATATCATTTGTGAACTTCATATTACTTCTTCTCTGAGAATATATCAGTTTTCATATAGTAGTGATGCTATGTGCACATTCTCCATAATGATATGTTTAAGATCTGTATAATTATATATCATTTGTGAGTTTTTATTATTTTTACTGGAAATATAGATTGATTTTTATGATGATATGTACACTTTCTGTGTGATGATATATTCATGTTCTGTGGAATGATATGTTCATGTTCTGTATGATGATATGTAAGTCATATGTCTAATGATATTTATATATTATGTGAGAAAATATATGTGATATATGTATAAGATGTGTGTGATGATATTTTCATGTTGTGAGTGATGATACATTTATGATGTGTGTTATGGTATGTATGATGATATTTTATTTTATTTGTTTTGTGTGTTTAGTTGTAGAAATAAAGAAGAAAGCACCAACTATACCTTCAGAGCAACTAGATATACCAATACTAGTCGATAATGCACTTGGTACAAGGCTCACTCTTCAAGAGGAAGACCTGCAACGGAAGATATACGAAAGAAGAAAAAACAAGAAGTCTAAACAGAATCATGTTCCAGAAAAGATGGCAAAGCAGGAGAAAATTTTGAATGATGCAAAACTTCAGGTTGAAAAAGAAGAAAGCTGGAAATAAGAAAACTCTCGTACAAGCACCTGATAGTACACCAGTCGTTGAAAAAACTGGTTGTTAAATGGAAGTTTAGAAACAGGTTGTTAAGGAACTGGACTTAGAGACGAAGTTGGATAATGACAAAAAGACTATGACTGTGAAGAAAACACAATTGCCAAAAAAGAAAAAGGTTTCTATTTTTATTACTTTTCTACTTTGACAGAAATAATATTCATATTTCAAATTGAGATTAACACATTTATGCACTCATATACAGGTTGCACCAGTGCTAGACAAAAAAAATGAGAATGGAGAAAAGATAAAACCAGTTGAGGTTTGACATTTTAACAATAATTTTAATACACTACTGTCATGCTCATGTGATCTAATATCTTTATTTTATTTTACATATCATCATATATAAATGCAAAACATATCATCACATACACCAACCACATACCCATCACATACACCAATCACATACCATCTCATACACCAACTATATATCATCTAATACACATAACATAAACAACCACATATCACATACACCAGCCACATATCATCACATACACCAATCACATATCATTCTATACACCAGCCACATATCATCATCACATACAGCAGTCAAATATCATCCTACTCACCACACTACAAAAAAACAGCAGTTTTTTGAGGGAAAAACCGAGGGAATTGAATTCCCTCGGAAAGTTTTGAGGGAAATACCGAGGAAACCAAAATCCCCTCGGTATTCTCCGAGGGAAGGCGATTCCCCCGTAATGACCCTCGGAATTCTGGCGCCATTCTTTGCCGCCATGATTTCTGAGGAAAAAAATCGACGGATTTGCGAGGGACTTGATTCCGAGGGATTTATTCCCTCGGAAAACCGAGGAAAATGCATTTCCCTCGTAATGTTTTTATTTTTTTTAATTGAAACTCTTCCGAGGGAATACGATATCCCTCGGAATGAAACCGAGGGGATCCAAAATCCCTCGGTTTATTTTTTATTTTTTTAAATATTAATTAATTCCGAAATAATTTCGAGGGAAATTTAATTCCCTCGGAACTTTAATTCATATTTTAAAAAAATAAAAAAATACGAGGGGTGCGTCTCATCATCGTGGAACCACGGGGTACATCTATTACTTAGATTTTTCTCCAACAAATTCAAAACCAACCAAAATCACCCCTACAGAAAGGATGGAAGGAATTTATAGAGAGCGTCACTCGATAGGCTTCGGATACTTCTTAGTGTTTGAATACAATGGGAAGTCAGAGTTTAATGTAGTCATATTTGATAAGTCTGCTGTTGAGATTAACTATCCGATCGGCTAGAGATAAAAATGAGCACGTGCGTTTAGGACGCGTTTTCTATTTTTTTTCGATTTTAGATAAATAATGGAAAAAAACCGGAAAAAATAGAAAAAATAATAAAAAATAGAAACAAGACCCAAGAAATTACGACCGGGGCGGGGAGGGGTGCGCCTCGGCGTCTCGGAAATAAACCATATGTTTTTCCTATTTTTTTCTATTTTTTCACATTTTTTTTTGAACATTCCGAGGGAATCAGAAATCCCTCAGAATTCCGAGGGATTACTATATTCCCTCGGAATTCCGAGGGATTTCTGATTCCCTCGAAATGTTCAAAAAATAAAAAAAAATGTGAAAAAATAGAGAAATCATAAAAACGAAACCGATCCTATCATCTTAGGCACTTGGGGTGGTTTTGACCCCAAATTCGATCGAAGAATACCAACGAGCACGTGCGTGTCCACACGTGTCGTGGGATTCGACCAACAATAACATACGATCGATCGATGAACTCCTTCAGTTGGAAACGCGAAGCGACGTAGCGTCGTGATTTTTCCATATTGGAGAAGGGGTGCGTCTCAGCGTCGTGGAACTACGTGGGTCGGGCGTCGATCGTTTAGGATGTGTTTTCTATTTTTTTTCGATTTAAAATAAAAAAATGGAAAAAAAACCCGAAAAAATAGAAAAAATAGTAAAAAAGAGAAACGAATCCCACCATTTCACGACTGGGGCGGGGAGGGATGCGCCTTGGCGTCGTGGAACCACGGGCTTCGGGCGTCGATCTTTCCGCATGCGTTTTCTACTTTTTTTCGATTTTAGATGAATAATGGAAAAAAATCGGAAAAAATAGAAAAAATAATAAAAAATAGTAAGAAGACCCGAGAAATTACGATCGGGGCGGGGAGGGGTGCGCCTCGGCGACCCGAAAATAAACCCTATTTTTTTAATTTTTTCCATTTTTTTCCTATTTATTTTGTTTTTTTTTATTTTTTGAAATTTCCGAGGGATTCTTGATTCCCTCGGAATGTTCTAATTAAAAAAGGAATAGACCGAGGGATATTATTTCCCTTGGTTTTCCGAGGGACGGCATTCCCTCGGAAAATTTGACCTAATTCAAACAGCGGGCACGCCCATTGTTGTCATTTGCGCAAGAACAGAAACAAAAGAGAAGGAGAAAGAAGAGAAAAAAAAGAAGAAAGAAAAAGAAGCTCACCATCGCCGCTCGTAGCCCTGCCGCCGCTCGGAGCCCATCGCCGCTCGCCGCCGGCAACCCGCAGGAGTTCACCGCTCGCCACCCGTCGTAGCAACAGCCACTCGCCGTCCATCGCCGCCCGCCCTCTGTCGCAGCCCGTCGCAACCCATCACCAATGTAAGTTTTTCAGTTTTTCTTTATATTATTTATATGTATTAGTTTCATTTTTAATTTGACACCGACTATATGGGTCTCGGTAGTGATCATACGGCGTGCAGACCCCGATGTAGACACCAACGCAGACCCCGACGTCGCATACACCACACAGACCCCGTCCGACGCGGGTACATCACGGACCCGACGACAGTTGGTCCCACCGCAGATGGGTATGACTCAGGTTTATATTCTAGGGGCGAAGTAAGTAAACTAATGATTTTAAAATTATAATTATCATTATGATTAAATTTTACCGAGGGAAAAGAATAAAAACACAATTGAATACAGACTGCACAGCACAGGGGGCAATGTGCCCACTATACTCCATTTGATCTTTGAGAGGGAGCTCCGTCCCGCCGGGTGGTGCTATAAGGCAGTCCCGAAGGAGATTAAGGTGTTCTGGTGGGAGATGTTTAAGGTAATTATTATTTTGTGTCCAAATTTATTAGTATTTACCGTAAAAACACAATCATATGTTTCAATTGAATTGTAATTATTGTTTTATTTTGCAGGATATTTGTTATTGGGACCCGGAGCAGTATAGTGAGAAAGACATACGGAAGGTATTTTTTTCGATGATCGGGGACCTTTATGGGAAGAAGCTTAATGAGTATAAGAAGCATATTGCCTACCATGGTGGTGGTCGGCCGGAGTGCCTGACCGCGGAGGTCTATAGGTAAACGATTCTTTTATGTGTTTTCTTATTAAATTAGAATTTTTTATTTATAACATATAATTTATATCGTATCTTATATATCATCCGTTTCAACTAGGGCTTGGAAGGTTGAGTGGGATAAGCCCGAGAACAAGAAGAAATTCGAGCAGTGCAGCAAGAACAGGAGGAGCGAGCCTGCTGGGCCGGGTACTGGGATGTCGAAGTACACGGGGGGTGCTAGATCTACTATCGACTATGCTTTGGATATAGTAAGTAATTTTAGAATATAATAATATAATATTTATTTGTTTAATTTTAATGTTAATTATTTGAAAATTATATTTGAATATAGGAGCGGGAGACGGGTTCGCCGGCTACGTGCTATGATATTTTTAAACGCACGCACCAAAAGAAAGACGGCGCGTTTATCAATAGGAGATCTAGTCTTATTAGTTTGAGTCTCTTTCTTATTTTTAACTTATTCTTTGATTTTAACGTAAAATTTTAATAACGAGTTGTATTGCAGGAGGAGTACGAGCGACATCTGAACCAGGAACAGGAACGTGCGTCTTCCCAGGAGGAGAGTAACGAGGTTGACCAGGACCAGGATTTCCTCGGCGTCGCCGGGTTGAGCAAGGGAAGGCTTTACGGCACCGGTGCGTATAGGAAGATTGTGGCTGCTGCGGAGGGTTTGTTGAAGGGCGGCTCTTCCACCTCCTCCCAGGATGATAGGAGAAAGATCAGAGAGCTTGAGGCGCAGGTCGAAGCTCAGAGGGTGCAGCTCGAGGCGTTGCAGCAGCAGGCAGCCGAGGAAAGGTGACAACGTGCGGAGGAGCGCCGGCAGCAGGAGGACTTTCAGGCGCGCATGGCTGCCCAGATGGCACAGATGGCTGAGATGTATGCTCGTGTCCAGCAGCAGTTGCCCCCTCCCCATCAGCAGCAGCAGTACCCCCCTCCCCATCCATAGAATATTTTTACGGTTCATATAAACATTGTTACTGTGTCGATCGAATGTATGTAATTATTCTTAAATTTTCAAATATTTTTTATAATGATTGGTTTATTTATTTGTCTTTTCAAATATTTTTTATAATGATTGGTTTAATTACTTTTTTCAAATTTTTGGGAATTTTAATAATTGAACAGGAATTAAAATTAAAAATTAATAAAAAAAAATAAATCTGAGGGAAAAACCCCTCGGAAAGTAAAAAATATTAAAAAAAACAAAAACAAAACCGAGGGGATATTCCCTCGGAAATCCCTCGGAAATAGAAAAATCCGAGGGGCAACAAATCCCTCGGGATTCCGAGGGAATAATTTTCCTCGGATATTTCCTATTTCCGAAGGAAACAAATCCCTCGGAAATATAAAAATCCGAGGGAACCATTCCCTCGGATTTGCCTCGAATTCCCGAGGGATTTGCATGGAGAACATTCCGAGGGAATCTATCCCTCGGAATTCCCTCTGTTTCATATTTCCGAGGGAAATATTTCATTTGAAACAAAATTCCGAGGAGGTTATTTCTGAGGGAAATATTCCCTCGGTTTGCCCAAAACCGAGGGATTTTCCCTTAAAACCGAGGGAAAAATCCCTCGGAAATTGTGATTTTTTTTGTAGTGCCAGGCACATATCATCATATATACTATACACATATAGTAGCCACATATCATTACATATACTAGCCACATATTATCCTACACACCAACCACATACCATCTCATACACCAACTACATATCATCTAATACATCAAACACAAACAACCACATATCACATACACCAGCCATATATCATCACATACACCAATCACATATCATCCTATACACCAGCCACATATCATCACATATAACAATCACATACACTACTACAAAAAACGCCATCGGAATAGGGTTATATGCGTCGGTTGTCGTCAAAAACTGATGCCTATAGTCGCGCGGGGTCTTTTTTATAATTAAAAAAAGTTATAGGTATCGGTTTTTATCCAGCGACCGATACCTATAGTCGCGCGGTTTTTTTTTTGTAATAAATAAAAGTTATATGTATCGGTTGTATTCGGACAACCGATGCGTATATATTAATAGCATCAATTGTTTGTCAACAACCGATGCATATAATAATAAGATTACCAAAAAGTTTCATCCAAATAAATAGACATCGGTCTTGGTCAAACAACCGATGCCTATTATATCCGGAAAAATCAATATGTATAGGTTGTTGAACATCAACTGATGCCTATAGTAGAATATAAATCCAAAAAATATAAAAGCATCGATTCGTATATAGAAACCGATGCCTATAACTAAATACGGGCATCGGTTCCTGTTAGAAACGATGCCTATTCAAATTTATTTACGTGCCCATTCACGGGAATAAGCTGATCATAAGTGGCTGAGCGAAAATTTCAAAACATTAAGCATCGGTTTGTATGACATTAACCGATGCTAATAATAATAAATAATTCTAAAAAATTATGTAAAATAAATAACATCGGTTGTTATATACAAATCGATGCCTGGAACCAAGTTAGAGCATCGGTTCTGTTGAAGGCCCGATGCCTATTCAAATTTAATTATGCGCGCGCGCTGTTGAAAAAGAAAACATTGAAATCGGCCGAAAATTTTCAAAAAATGAAGTATCGGTTAATTACTGAACCCGATGCATATATGAAATAAAGTCTATGATAATAATAGCATCAGTTTATTTTGGAATCAAATATGCATCGGTCTCTATGGCAAAAACCGATGCATATTGTTAAATCCCAGTTCTCTAAAAATGCCGGCATTTTTAAAATTAGTAGAAAAACTCATAATTCTGAAGATTGAATCTTCACATTTATAATTGATGAACAGAAATTCAAAACTTCACCCAAATATATTTCATCTTTGCTATTGAATTTGTGCACCGTCTCTTTGCAAATTGCAAAGTATGTATTTATATTTTTGCATTTTATTGTTTTACATTTATATGCATTTAATCTGAAAAGGCCTGAAGTAGCATTAATATTTGTACCTGGAAATTGAAAAGGCATGATGTATCGGGAAAGTTAAAAAGTCATATATGAATTAAAAAAGGCATGATGCATCGGGAAAATTAAAAATTCATATATGAATTCAAAAAGGTGCACTGTATTTGTTTGAATAAATAACCCTAAGACTGAATTACCTGGGATACCTTGAAAAATATTAATCTTCAAAACACCTTTCTGCCCCCTGAAATTTAAAGCTCGAACCCTTCTTAAAAAAACAATGGCTGACAACACGATTTTGGGACCGCTTCGCAAACTAATGGAAACTCATCAAAAATAAATTGTCCTGCTGATGAAGCAAATGCAAGAAGAACGTTCCGCAGACATGCAGAACATAGCCGACAAGTTAGAAGCAATCACCAACATTTTGAGCAGTATAAATGCTCATTAGGGTGAGGTGGTGCTCTCCATCTCCAAGCTCGAATCTATTCTCATCACCAAGCTTGGTGCTGATGGTGATGATGTTGGTAATTCTCAGGTAGGAACGAAGAGGAAGGCTGCCGACGCTTGATTTTTCTTCATGCATTTGTAATTTTTATTTTTATTTTTGCATTTGTAACTTTCTTGACTTTTGGTAATTGGAATAAAAATCATTATATTAAATTGTTGTGTGCTTTTTTTTTAACTGTGCTACTTAATAGTAAGGAATAAAATAAAGTTTAGTTTGTTTTGAACCTTTAAGGACTACAAACAAGTTCAGTTGACTCATACATGTAAAACAAATTGTACGTAGACTAATAACTGAGTAATATAATTATCACAAAATTTCTAATACACATAAAACAGTAGATGACTTGTTGGAGGAACACTTGTTTTTCGATAGCCGACTTTGGTTTGCTTAACATAATAATAATTATAATTAGTTGAATTTTTTATATCAATGTTAATTATAATATAATATGAATTCTAACACTACATAAATTTTATCAAGAAGACATAATAATAATAACAACAAAAAAAAAAACTAATTAATGAGAAAGATAAATTATGAACAGAGATATATGCATTTATATTTTCTTTGTTAGTATTTTTATTGAGTTCTTAATTCAATTGTGTAGCGGTAGAGAATGGATTGATGTTGGATGTATGGTAGATGTAATACACTTGAATATATTCAAGGGGTTGGAAGTTTTCTTAGATTTGCTGTGGAGAATAAAGCTAAGACTGCTTCGCAGACTATTTTGTGTCCTTGTGTTGATTGCAAAAATCTGAGGCAATTTCGGACTACTGACCAAGTGAAGAGCTATTTGATACGTTGTGGTTTTAAAGAAGGTTATTCACAATGGATATGGCATGGTGAAACTTTTCCTGATAATACAGCTCACTCGCCAGCTCCGTCTACGTATGGTACTAGTGATAGTAATATAGAGACCGACGAGGATCTAGACAGTGATCGATTAGATGAATGTTTCATGACATAGGAGGTGATATCTGTGTTTGGTAGATTATCTGCTGATGCTGGGAAACCGTTGTACCCTAACTGTACCAAATTTACAAAGTTATCGTTCATTCTTAATCTATATAACTAGAAGGCGAAGAGTGGATGGAGTGATACGAGTTTCTCGGGGTTACTAGAGCTTCTAAAAGATGCGTTTCCTGATGATAACGAGCTTCCCACTTCAACCTACGAGGAAAAAAAATGTTGTGCCCGTTGGGTCTGGAGATCGAGAGGATACATGCATGTCCAAATGATTGCATATTGTATTGGAATGAATTCAAGGATCTGCGGGACTGCCCAAAATGCGGGGAATTGCGCTATAAAAAAAAGGCAGCGATGACGGTGGGCTTGTACAAAAAAAGGTTCTCCGGCCAAGGTGTTGTACTATCTCCCGGTTATTCCCAGATTCAAATGGTTGTTTTCAAATGCTAAGGAAGCGAAGAATTTGCAGTGGCATGCTGAATGAAGGAAGAAGAATGGAAAACTAAGACATCCGGCCGATTCTCCGCAATAGAGAAACATTGATAGTAAGTTTCCTGAATTCGGTAGTGAGAAGAGAAATCTTTGGCTAGGACTGTGCACAGATGGAATGAACCCATTTGGAAACATGAGCAGTCATCATAGTACTTGGCCGGTTCTTTTAACAATTTATAATCTTCCTCCTTGGCTATGAATGAAGCGTAAGTACATCATGCTGTCTTTGTTGATATCCGGACCTAAGCACCCAGGGAATGACATAGATGTGTACTTGGCACATCTTATTGAGGATTTGAAAAAATTATGGAACGAGGTTGTGACCGTCTTTGATGCTTATTCTCAAGAAAATCTCACCTTACGAGCCATGATATTTTGCACGATCAATGATTTTCCAGCCTATGGTAACTTGTCAGGTTATGCAAATAAAGGAGCTAAGGCATGCCCCATTTGTGAAGATGAGACAAGTAGTATTGGGCTGAAAAATGGTAGAAAAAATGTGTACATGGATACCAGGGCCTTTCTCCCAAGTCAGCATCCTTATAGAAAAAAGAAGAAGATTTTCAATGGGAAAACTCTGGACCGAGTTGCTAGATCACCATTATCCGGACGTGCAATTTACGATCGTGTTAAAGATATTGATGTTGAGTTCGGCAAACTTTCTAAAATTGTCTCAACGGGTGGTTGGAAGAAGAAATCCATATTTTGGGGTCTACCATACTGGGAACATTTGTTGGTCAGGCATTGTATAGATGTGATGCATGTTGAGAAGAATGTATGTGACAGTGTTATTGGAACACTGTTAAACATTCCGGGTAAGAAGAACGATGGTATTAACTCTAGACAAGACTTGGTGGAAATGGGGATACGGGAGAAGTTAGCTCCGAAAAAAACTGACAAGCGAACTTACCTACCTCCAGCTTGTTATACCATGTCAAAAAAAGAGAAAATCAGTTTTTGTGAGTGTTTGAATAAAATCAAGGTTCCTTCTGGTTATTCTTCGAATATTAAAAAGCTCTTTTAAATGAAGGACCAGAAATTGGTTGGTATGAAATCTCATGATTATCATATCTTAATGCAGCACATACTACCGGTTGCAATTTGAGGCTCATTACCAAGAGATGTGAGGCGTACAATAACAAAGCTTTGTCGTTTTTTCAACGCAATTTATAGTAAAGTTATTGATCCTGAAATATTAGATGATTTGCAGGCCGACGTTGTTAAAATGTTATGCGAGTTTGAAATGTTTTTTCCTCCATCGTTTTTTGACATTATGGTGAATTTAATTGTCCACTTAGTTCGAGAGGTTAAGTTGTGTGGGTCGGTTTTCTTGAGGTACATGTACCCGTTCGAGAGGTACATGGGTATAATAAAATGATTTGTGAGGAATCGCTCTCGGACTGAAGGGAGTATCATTGAAGGTTACGCTGCCAAGGAGGTAATTGAGTTTTGTACAGATTACTTGGCGAATTTGGAAACTATTGGCATTCCAAAATCTCGCCACGAGGGAAGGCTTGCAGGAAAAGGTACTATTGGGCTCAAAGCATTCTTTGAAAATTCTAAATTGTGCATCCAGGCACACAAACTCGTATTGCAACACATTTCTGAGGTCCATCCATACCTCGACCGGCACATGTCCTTTTTAAAACAGCAGAACCCTTCTAGGGATGAAATATGGGTGACCAGAGAACATAATCGCACATTTTATGAATGGTTCAAAGAGACAGTAATGCAAGAGTTATCCAGGACACCTAATAACATCACCAAAATAGTCAAGTGGTTAGCATATGGCCCTGCTTCACATGTGAGGTGTTATGAAGGTTATGACATTAATGGGTATACGTTTTACACGAAACGTCAGGATGACAAAAGTGTGCTGCAGAATAGTGGTGTCTCAATAGTTCCATTAAAGAGCGATTATTCGAGTGCGAAAGGTAAAGGACCAGTGGATGTTTCTGGGGTAATCTATGGGGTCATAGAGGACATTTGGGAACTTGACTATAAATTGTTCAAGATTCCTCTTTTTTGATGTAGTTGGGTCGACAACGGACGGGGTGTGAAGGTTGGTGATTTGGGATCCACTTCGGTTGATTTTAGACGGTCGAGGTATTGGGATGTTCCATTTATACTTGCATCACAAGCAAAACAAGTCTTTTATATTTTTGATCCTTCCGATTCTAGGTGGTCTCTGGTACTCCCCAGCAAAAGGAGTATTGTTGGTGTTAGCGATGTCGTAGATGAAGACGAGTACGACCACTTCGATGAAACCCCACCATTTTCAATTGATATTAATGAACCTCCGATGACCTTAGGTGATGATTATATTCGTTCTGACCATGGAGAAGGAGAGTGGATTGAAAACAAAGATTAATACACTAAACCTGTTAGATTATTTTTATTTTATGGTGGTTGTATTGTGTTTTTTATCTTATTTTATTTTATTATTAATTTTTTTTATGTGTGTGGTTAGGGAAAACACACACACAGACACCTTTTATTGTTGTGTCCTTCTGGTTTTATTATTGGTGGATCTCCCTTTGTACTGGTGGATTTGGTTCTTTTACCAAATAGTAATTTGAAAGTGTTTGTATTGTAAATATAAGTTTTGAACAGGGTTTATTTTTGTAAATATTGATTTTTTTTTTTGGGTAGATGTATTTATACCCATAAAATCCAAACCAGTGCCTAAACAATAAGCTTTGTTCTTGATTTCTTCATGCCAGAATATGTCAGTAGCATCGGTTTTTAACATTCGCACCGATTCTTGAACCGATGTCTAAAGTTTTTCATTTTTTGGCATCTCAGATATATCCTTAAACGAATATAGTTTTGTAAGATCAATTGATATGTATATACCAACGAAATGTTGTTTTTAATAAATGTATCTTGTAAGAAAAGGTTTGAAATAGAAATAAGCATATAATTATTTCAAGTGAGCTGTTTCCTATAGACAGACTTTAAGCATCGGTCGTAATGGTAATAACCGATGCTACTGTTAAGAACTTAGGAAAATTAAAAAAAAAACTTTAGACGGGCTACGAGAAGGCCCTAGCCAATCCGATTAAAGATCAAAGCCCG
Organism: Phtheirospermum japonicum; assembly: GCA_014905375.1. Classification (NCBI taxonomy): domain Eukaryota; kingdom Viridiplantae; phylum Streptophyta; class Magnoliopsida; order Lamiales; family Orobanchaceae; genus Phtheirospermum; species Phtheirospermum japonicum. Next base: position 2,568,796 of record BMAC01000059.1, on the reverse strand, counting down.
GGCCACGCGCCATATCCGTCAAGCAAAGCAGATCTAGGCCCAGTTGAGCCCAATAGTGTATTCCCCGGACCAGGGGTCAATTCCGAATGGTCCAAGGGAGGAGAAATTTTTTAACTTTCCATATTTCCTCTTAGAAAGGCGATGTAGGATGCTGGCGGGTTATAGGCCTCGATTGTCGTCAAAAACCGATGCCTATAGTCGTGCAGGGTCTTATTTATAATTAAAAAAGTTATAGGTGTTGGTTTTTATCCAGCGACCGATGCCTATGGTTGCGCGGGGTTTCTTTTGTAATAAATAAAAGTTATATGCATCGGATGAATTCTGACAACCGATGCTTATAGATTATCAATTGCATCGGATGTTATACAGACAACCGATGCATTTAATCTTAGCAACAAAATTATTTCAGGCTCACTGTGTAGCTGGAACTTCGTCTAATCAAAATAATTAAAGTCTTCATTTCGTTTGCATGCGTAAACATTAGATTTTTTAAACAACCTTATTTAAGAGCAAATTAGACATTCCAGCACAAAACTCACAAATTAGGAATCGTCACTAACAGTCATGATTTTCTTGATTTGCATTTGCCTCATATCTTGTGAAAGATTTTTTTTGGTATAAAAGTGAGTTTATTGAATACAAAAAACTAATGTGTGGCCAACTAATATAAGGGTAAATTTGGAACTACAATATATTCTGCATGTTTCCCAATTAAAAAAAAGGGTTCAATGGATATCTGCAGGGAGTAGTAATCATTTCATATAATTAGTATTAGTAATCATTTCAATAGCATACCATTTTCACGCAAGCTGAAATTAATTTTCAATGTGGTTTGTGGTTTGGGGCCATGTCAATTAAATGATCAATTTCACAGTCTTTTGAGCTGTCCAACCTCTTCCTTCTATTTAAATCTGCCATCACAATAGTTTCAACTCACTTTTCTCTTCTTTTGTAATCCTCTCCCTTCATATTTTCTCAGATTTTTTAATCATATATGATGTCGAGCTCGGGGTCCGGAAGCGACGACGAGGCTGGTCCATTCGGCCTCGTAGAACAACTCGAGGCGGAGATAGTCCGCCTCAAGAAAGACTTTGTGGATCTGCTGTTCCACATTGTTGAAATTCTTCTCGAGAGCCGACACTATGATCAAGAGAGGGACCGATTGGCAGCTGAGAACGAGGTGTTGAAAGAGAAGTTGGAGAAGTATGAAGATAAATGAACTGTTGTTGTATTTTTTTTTTTCCGTATGGTTTATTTTAATGAAATTTTCGTTTTGTGTTTTCATCCTTTCTTGATGTTGTGGTTGTTATCTATTTTATCATTATTGTACTCTGTTTATTTTAATGAAATTTCCGTTTTCTGTTGATATCCTTTGCCGTTTTCATCCTTTAATTATTGATGTTGTTTATTTCTTGAACATGAAAATGTTGCTTTCTGTTCTGCATAATCCCACCTATCCCACATCGCCTTTCTAAGAGGAAATATGGCAAGTTAAAAATGTTCTCCTCCCTTGGACCATTCGGAATTGACCCCTGGTCCGGGAATACACTATTGGGCTCAACTGGGCCTAGAACTGCTTTGCTTGATGGATATGGCGCGTTGCCCGGGCTTTGATCTTTAATCGGATTGGCTAGGGCCTGCCCATATCTCATCACAAGTTTTTTTTATCCTAAGATAGTAACAGATATTACTAATAGGACCGATGCTTAAAGTATGTCAGTAGGATCGGCTTGTATGAAAACAACCGATGCATATATATTGGTTGACCTTCTTTCCCGCGTTTTTTCTAACCAGCGATGAATACGCATCGGCTCTTATCAAAAACAACCAATTCTTAATCCAAAAACCTATGATATATTAGGTTTCAAAACAACAAGTATTAAAACCCTCGAAAAACATAAAATCGGTCTTCAAAAATTCGTCCACACATCTTGTTGAATTATCTTCTATCCCAGATTAAGGATGACTTTAATTCTCACATTCACCAAGACCATCCTCATGCCGCTGTCACATTTCATGGTATATGTGATTTTATTTCATCCATTTTTTTTTCTTTTT
>BMAC01000059.1:2504226-2566332 GCA_014905375.1 Phtheirospermum japonicum | reverse complement strand
CAACAAAATTAGAGAGGACTATTCCGTTGTCTTCATAAATAATGAGCCTTATATTTTTGACGTAATAGTCTTAGACGGAAAAGGCGTTACAAGCAATCGCTTTTTGGGTGTGAAAGATCCTGACCTTGAGCTCACTCATTTTCCTTCTTTCAGAGTAACAGTATCGAAGACCGTTCTAGAGCGTGGACGAATAGTAAGTTGAAGTTTTTTTAAATTATCTTCAACTAATACACTTTCCATCAATTATTGATTTGACGTTAGCAGCTTCTAATCATGCGAGCTTTTTATAGGCCATTCCAAAGGACTTCTGGACTGAGCATGTGGTCACAGGTGGTAATGGTCATAAGGTGAAGGCTACAATTCTAGGGTTTTCTGATCGACGTTGGGTTTTTGATGTATCAAGCTGGGCATCAGATGGTCGCCTTGTCCTTACTGGCTGCCAGGAGATGCTTGAAGACTTATGCTTTCCACTCGACTCAACCTTCGCCCTTCATATCGTGGATCTCCCATCTTTAGTTTTTGTTTTGTCAATGTAATAGTCTTGGATGTGTTTGGGATGGAATCAGAAGTAATGTGGAATTGTTTTATGTTAGGACTATGTGAATGCTTAATCTTTTGAAGTAATGGTTGTTATGAGGCCAAAAATTAATTACTTTATAACCTTTTTATTTATGTGTCATGCATTTAATAATCTCTAAGATTGGTTGTGTTTTTTCTATCCTCCTAGCGTTTATTAACGAATCCCCCGTGTTCGATTAATTGATGTAGAGTTGCTCAATTAATTTAAGATCCCATTTTCCAACTTCTCTGGAAAATAAGAAACATAAAAACTGGATTAATTTATCATTCGATCAAAAACATTACTCTCCCGATCGCAACACATGAACAACGGAACAATCACATTAGCGAATTCCCTTTCTCGGTTTCATACCTCGCAAGTCAAACAATAAATGACGTACAACACACTAAAACCACATACACCATAGACCTCTTAGCGGTTTTTTATCCAGATAACAAACCAAGTAATCAAAAGCGTCGTGCACAACCAACGTTCCCGATTTCGCTTCTTCTTAACATATTCTCCAAACTTACAATTTTCAGCTGCAAGTGCATTAAGGTTTGTTTCGTGCTTCTTCACATCTAATTCAAGTCTCTTTACGTCAGCCTCCAACACTTGAACTTCAACTTCAAATTTATTTGCTCGTCTTAAAAGACTGGGAATAATTTGAGTAGCTCTTGGGCACAGTGGGTCCTCAAGCCATTTGAAAATTTTGCACCCTTCAGTCTCCTACAAAAAAATGAAATCTTGGAAAATGAAGACTATCAAAAAATTCATGCAAAAGCACAACACACCCACATAAATCTTAGGTAACAGTCATTTTAACTACAATTGGAGATCCCATGTTAACATCTTATACAAAACCCCCCAAATAATTATTAAACGTAATATCTAAAAATAGGAAAAAAATTCTTACACGAAATCTTGGACAACTTATATATCTCCTCCCGGGATTTAGGTCGGTCCATGATGTCCGACAAACGACATCATCATCACAATTGCATTTTCCTCTTCCCACAGTGAACTCATTTGTTTGCCTCCAGACCATTTCCAAGCAGATTGTCGAAATAACACCCTTAGACTGAAATTTGGTATATTTATTAAAAATAATTTTAGGAATTTTCAGATTGCACCCTAAAATTTTAGATGTTTATGTTTTTGCCCCTAAATTTCCAGAATTCATAAATTTCATACCTTTTATGGGAGTTTAATTTTGTGATAGTCAAAATTTAGGCTTAAATGAACAAACAAGTCTTTCAAAAGATATAATTATGTTTTAATTTCATTGCCAATGAAAATTACCGTGGCGACCGCAGAAAGGCGAAACGAGGCTCTCCGTAAAGTATCCTTTGTCTTGAAATTGATCATAACCCCCATTGTTGACGACCAAGGACCTCAATGATCTATCTTTAAAGACTTTGTAGAGGGTTGGAAGGGATAAATCTCGGCTTCTGGGGAGGCAGGGGAAACGCGGGATTTTTTGTAAAATTAGTTACTATTATATGCATCGGTTATTACTACTTTAGTTGTCTGATAACACTTATGAGCATCGGTTGTTTTTGTACAACCGATGCATATAATCGTGAAACTCGGAATTTTTTGGGCGATGGAGGGATTCGAACCTCTGAAAAGTCCAATTTTGCCCCCAAACACACAAAAACTAGGTTTTTGAATTAAAATTCAGTCCAAAATTTTCAGTTTTCCCACTCCAAAAACCCGCCAGATATTCAGAATCCATGTTTTGGAAAATTTTGGACGATTCATTCAACCTCACATGTTGTTCGCCGTCGATTCTTCATCACCTGTTGTTCGCCGTAGCTTCCGTGTCGCCTTGTTTCATCCTCGCCTGCTACAAATTGCACAAGAGTGTATGTTTTTTAGTACTTGTTCGTTAATTAACATGTTTGGGTAATGTTTGTAGAAAATTAATTTCTCCGAGTTGGTAATTGGGGTCGGAACTAAGAATTTTTACCACAACCATTTTTCGCTTCCCGTTGCCAATTCGGACCTTTGAGATAGGACTGAAACCTTTAAAGTCGGACCTTTCATGTTGATTAGGTATTTGTTCAGTATTTACACAGTTGAAGACCGAACCTCTAAATTCCATTCCATAACCAATGTCTATGACAGGTTTAATTATCATATTAAATTCAGTTATGGTTAATTAATTAACACACCCACAGACATGAATTAGTGCATGGTTGATGCAATTTATTTGATGAATAATTGTTGTATTTTGGACATCCTGTTCGCAAGCCATTTGAACCCTCTTGAACTATGTTATACGGTAATTAACTTCACAAAAGTTGTTGATATGCTTCTTAGTTGTCTGTAGCTGCTAGAATCATCTAAGTATCTGTTTTCACTCTTGTAATCTGTTTAAAAAGTTGGTGTCTTCATAGTAGTTGTCGAATGATGTGTTAGCTTTCATCGCCGTATAAATTATATTTTCAATTAATGTTTTAAGAGTTTTATCAACTAACGGCACAGGGTCATGACTGATTCATTAAGCACCCATGGTGAACACGAGCCTGATTCTGTTACAAGAAGATCTAGAGGCTCGACGACATGCATTAAAAGGAAATCCAAGCCTTCAGAGCAAAAGCATGTCAATTTCGACGATAACAATAAACCCATCGGGAAATATGCTGCCAATTTCAAGAATTACCTGGGTTCTCTAGTTCGGTCGCATGTAGATATTAACTTCGACGAGTGGAAACACGTCGAGAGTGGTCTGAAGGATGTGATTTAGGAGGATTTGCAGGTATATAATAATCAACTTTTTATAGTAAATCATATGTTAATAAACACATGTGTTAATATATGTCTGTTTCCTGTTTATTCAGAGAGAGTTCAATATCGAAAGGAATGAGAAGAAGAAGCACTTCCTGAAGGTTGCGGGAGTGAGGTGGACCGCTTTCAAGTCGTGGCTAGTGCGTGACTTCATAAAGAGGAAACACCCAAAATATGATCATCCATCCCAGTTATATCATTCCATCAAAGCTGATGAGTGGGAGAAACTCGTTAGTGATCATCAATCTGAAGCATTCGAGGCATGTACAATGCATTAACTTTTTAAAAAAAAAATCACCAGAAATATATATCTAATATTTTCCTAATAAATTTTTACCAGGAAAAGAGTAGGAAAGCTTGGGAGAGCCAGTCTCACAACCAGCATCAGCACTTTTTAGGACCCGGTGGATATGCTAGTGCGAAAGATAAGTGGGTTGTATCAGACCCTCTCTCGTCATCGTCTTCATGTGCTTCGCTCAGCTCGAGTATAGCTCCGGATGATCGTAGCTTGGATTGGGTTCAAGCAAGAATCAAGAAGGACGAGAAGGGAAATTATGATATCCCGAATGAGCAAACGAAGGGGGTGGTTGATAAAATGGTAATTATATTTTTTGTAAGAATATATAATTTTGTAAGTACTTTACTTAATGACATGGGGAAAGTGCATTAAATGATGTTTATCAATTCTTGAAATAGGTTGAGAAGGCTCGAGAAGTCAGCGAAGGGACGTTTGTACCGCAGAGGCACGATGACATATTGAATGCTTCCCTAGGGAAGAAGGAGCACCCGGGTCGGGTGCGAGGTGTTGGTAGCCACGTGCTCGTGAGGTCTGTTTTTGGTCGACCGAGTCAGACAAGCAGGAGACAGAGTGGAGTGGTGTCAGTGGATGAGGTGAGGGCGGCTCTGACACAAGAAATCACAGAGCCGATGCAGGGCAAGTTTGATGCTCTACAAGCTCAATTCAACCGGTTGTATGAGCAATTGAATAACCAAGGACCGAAGACTCCAGTTATTCACCAAAACATGTCATCAAGAGTTGACAAGGGGGCTGACTTCCACACGCCGACGCAAGGTCCACATAGTAGTTGCCAATCGGTTGGTGGGACTCCGTTTCCTATGGTTGAGGTATAAATTAGATAATATGTAGTGTATTTTCACAAACCTTCTCATTCAAGCATCCCGCATCGATTGATAAATAAATAATTCTTAGTCAAGATTCATTATGCATAATCCTTTTCAGAGTCGTCTTTTAACTATTCATGTATTAGATAATATCAAGTTTCATTTTTTGCTCATCCTTTCATTATAGAGTAGTTAGTTCTAATTATTGCCTCTTAATGGCATTGCATCGTATTATTTCCAGAAACAAACTTTCATAATTAAAACATATATTTACCTGTATCCAGAATGTGAATTCAAGGCTAAAGGGGCTGGAAGTAATTAGGTTTGTTATATAATATACTCAGGCCGTTACGGTCAGGGGATTTTAGCATTTTTGCATTATCAATACCTGCATGTACTCAGGCCATTACGGTATAACCTATAAAACCCGAACTCGCTATCATGAATTTTTAATTTGTATTCATCATCAGACTATAATCATTTTTATTCAGACCATTAACTTTAGGCTACTTTGAGTAATAGAGTTCGACCGAGTGCCGCCTGGCCCTGTCCATTATGGGGGACATAAAAATTATTGCATACGGGATGGTTTACCCAACCGGCGAGGACACGATCGTGTATCATCAGAAGGTGACACCCGATCATGTCAAGGTCTCAGTAGATCAAATTGTCGAGGGTGCAGCACAACTTCCTCTACCGGCGACGGTTCATCCAGAAATGGTGCACGTGGGTGAAACGTTAGGCAGCTTTTTGTAGTGGCCGGTCAGTTTGGTTCAGGCAAGAGAGGTAATAATATATGTTTTAATTTCACCAATTATTTATTTAGTTTTAGTATGCTCAATCATGGCCAACTGTACAGGAACTTACAAGGCCATGTCCAAAGAAACAGATAACAAGTCTCATGGATACAAGTGGTGAGAAATCTGCAACAAAACCAAGGCCACCTCTTGTTGATGACGTAGTCTTGGAGACTTTGGGACCTAATTGCACAGAGCTACACAACCTGATCCTATCAATGCCCGTGCACGTGGACCACGTCTCTATGGACCTAGAGAAAACCGTCTTCCATGATAAAAGAGAGACGAGAATTCACGTTCCAATTGATGATATTCAGAGCCTGTTCAGAATGGGGTGGATCAGTGTTGCTGTTGTGCAAATCTTTGCACGGTACGAGATTTCTTTTTCCTTATCAATTAGTTTAATATTTAATTTAAATTTATTAAGCTATGAATCTACTAATGATTTACAGGTGTCTTCTTGGGTTAGCTGAGCCCGGTGCCATCGGATTTCTTTGTCCAGCGAAGATCTGCAAGAAAAGTATATTAAATGACCCGACTGCTGTGACGACGTACATAAGTGATGCCTTCGGTGAAATGTTTAGCAGGACATTCATTCTAGCACCATACCTAGACGAGTAAATTACTATTTCTTGTTATTTTTTCCTTTACTACAATTGTTATAATTTATAAAGATAATTAATCTTTGTGCTTATGAAAATGTGTAGTGACCACTGGGTGATGCTACTGATATGTCGCGGGAAGAATCAGGTTTCTATTTTAGATCCAAAGGGACACAAGAGGGACTTGGATATCAAGACACATGTTAATACATATGTAAATTTCCCCCCTATATTTGTGTCTCTTTTTTTTTTAGAAAGGTAAATTCTTGTCCTTTTTTACAATAACATCATAAAAAATAATTCACTTTCAGGTCCTTATTGTCAAAGTAATGTACTGATTCTTTTTTGTGGGTAATTTTCGTGGGCAATTTTCATAGCATTAATGTAATTTTGCTATTTTCCACAACCTGATTCTCTCTATAGCCTACTCTCATAAAGCCGCTTGAAGTTTTTCATTGGATGTAATGTAAGATTGGGTGGTTCATTCGCTCATTTTTTTGTGTTAAAACTGCAAATGTTTTATATATAGGTAATAATTTCTTATTATCTATTCACACTAATTCTTTGCGTGTTAATTAACTGCTTTTGTGCAATGATTACTATTTGCAGGGCAGTTCGGACCTACATGTCAACAAAAGGAAGAAGAGGAAGAAACATGGTGTGGAATAATCTGCCGGTAAGTAAATTTTTATGGTATTAACAATAAAATAGTATATTTATCAGTTACCCTAGTAGGAAATTTAGTAAATTTCTTCGACCCATTTCATTTTGACTCACCGATTGATAGTGGAATATTGATCTGCTTTCATATGATTTTTTTAGTGTAATCAACAACGAGGAGACAGTGAGTGTGGATATTACGTCATGAGATATATGTATGACATTTGTTGTGGGTTCAGTGTCCATTCTTCATTAGACAAGGTACATGTAAACTCATTTTTTTAAGTAGTAAAAATTTACTGAAGATTTTTTAAACTCCAAACCTAAACTTCATTTTTAAATTGACAAATTCATTTTAAATCGGATTATGTAGGACTCATTTGGAGTTGAACCATACGAGAAAGAAACAATCGACAAAGTACGTGAGATATGGGTAGAAAACATTACTCGATATATATATTTCTCAGTTTTAATTACTTTTTCTTAGTTATTAAGTAGTTTATTTTATTTTGTTCCTATTTTGCCTTATTTTGTAACTTGGTGCAGAACATTATGAGGACGTCGGTGTATTTTTCTCTGGATTTTTCTTACTTAATAATGTTACTCTTATTCATTCACAGGGAAAAGCAGACAAATAGTAGAAAAGAGGTCTAAAGGATTCAAGAACGAGGTGTTGTTCGTAAGAATGGAGGAAAGGCTCTGGGGGATTCTCCTTGGAAGGAAATGAGGTGCTGCATATTTACGGGTTTAGTTTGTGAGAACTTTGTGCTGTTGAACTTGAGTTTTATTGCTACTTGTCCGATGAAATAATCAGTCCTCAACTTGAATTTTATTAGATAAGAAGGGGCATTTATGCATTTGAAATTAAATTTATTGAATAGAATGCTTTTTTATATTAATTTTTTTTGCAAATAATTATCAGTTTTCTGGACAGGTATTAAAATAAAATTTTTGAAATTCTGGTTTTTTTTATCAAAAATTTATTTGGGGTTTTGTGCAAACCGATGCATATAATTAGCAGTGGCATCGGTTTGGATGAAAAAAAAAACGATTCTTACATGCTGTTTTTAAAATTATTATATACATCGGTTCTTGACAACACAACCGATGCATATAAACAAAAAATTGATATCATTTAATCAACTTGAACCGATGCCTATAAGTAACTGTATGCATCGGTCGATGTATAAGAAACTGATGCCTATTGTTAAACTAAAGGCATGGTTGTGGCATTCTGAACCGATGCCTAAACATCTCCACGAGGCATCGGTGGTTTCAAAAGAAACCGATGCCTATAGAGACGCTACAGGCATGGGTTGTAATATACAAACCGATGCCTTTAATGAATATTAGGCATCATTTTTTCCTGGAAACAGATGCCTAAAACTGCACCTATAGGCATCGGTTGTATTAAACAAACCGACCTTCAATGAATATTAGGCATCGGTTTTTATTGAAAACCGATGCCTATAATTGCTACTATAGGCATCGGTTATTTTAAACAAACCGATGCCTGTAGATGGTATTGGGCAGTGGTTGTATAACAAAATCGACGCCTATAAGTGCAGTATAGGAAACAGTTGTTAATTAAGAAACCGATGCCTATACTGCAACTATAAGCATCGGTTGTTCTACGATAACCGATGTCTATAGTGACTGTATATGGACTAAAGGCATCGGCTTTTGATGACTATAGGCATCGGTTCTGGTCAAACAACCGATGCAAATTTATATTATTAGCATCGGTTGTAAAACCGATGCCTATAGTACAGACTATAGGCGTCAGTCTAATATGCATCGGTTGTAGAACCGATGCCTATTAGCAAAAACAACCAATGCTGTTGGAGGTTTCCTGTAGTAGTGATATCATCCTATACACCAATCACATATCATCCTATACACCAGACACATATCATCATATATACTAGACACATATAGTAGCCACATATCATTACATATAATAGCCACATATTATCCTACACACCAAACACATATCATCACATACACCAGCCACATATCATCATATATACCGCCCACATATCATCACATATAACAACGCATATTATCACATACACCAGCCACAGATAATAAACATACACTATACACATATCATCACACAAACCATTTACATATCATCACATATACTATTATATTCAGCATCATATATTTAACATTTTTGGCTATTTTATTTATTTCCCAGGTTGTGTTGTAGCAAATTCGTAAACGAAAACAACCTGGGACTGATCTAACAAATCCTCTTCCTCAAAAGAAGAAATTTATTCGTAAATTGAACAAAGAGCATATCCAATTCAGGACGTATCCTAACCCTCTCTTCAAACTGATTGAGTATCTAACTGACGAACAAAAAGTACAAGTCCAGGAGATTGGATTTGCTGGAATGTTGAAGCTGTCAACTCGAGAAGATCATGTTGAGTTGATAACATTTCTGTTGCAGAAGTTTGATTGCTGCAGATGCTCGATTAGATTGGAGGAAGATGAGTTAGAAATTGAGGAGAAGAATGTAGTTTTTGTGTTTGACTTTTCGATGGGGGAAAAATCTGTCACAGAAGCTTTAACTGAAAAAGGTATTTTTAAATTGTTTACATTAATTATATTAATTCCGCTTCATTACACTATAATACTTATGTATCCTAAATAATTTTATTTTTCAATGCATGTACTAAAAAAGACGATGACAAGTATAAATATCTGGTAAAAGAATAGAAACAGCGATGGAGAGTTACAAATGCTACGCCTTTTACATCTAAAATTGTCGAGGCTCAGCAGACAAGGGTTGACTGTGATGATGACTTCAAATGCGACTTTGTCGTGTTTGTTGTCACTACCATGTTCAAGGCACACCAAGATTGAAAAGCAAATTACAAGATCCTGAAGTGCCTTCAAGATGTGAGATCTCAACTAGTGCCATTTTATGATCAACTACCTGATTTCGTCAATTGAGGAATGGAAGACAAGCACAACTTTGAATAAGTTTTTCGTAGGACCTGCAGTTTTCTTGATGGTAAGCATATGTGAATTACTACTGAAATAATGGGATATAAAATAATAAGAAATAAAATTCTCTATGATTCATGTCTTTTATGCAGTTATGCTACCTTGACCGGATGGAGTTCAAGGTACGGAGGGCGAATTCATGAATATTCCCAATTTTCTCAAATTGGGGATCAAGTGAACTGGAGAAGAGAGTTAGTGGAGAAAAGAGATTTGTGGGGTTTGGAAGGGGTAAGGTTGTTGATAGGTTGGTGAAGCAAGAAGACACTGACAAAATAGTATGTGTTTAATTCTAAGGTGAAGAAATTAAACAAAATGATTTTTTATGAAGTTGTTGATGATGATATGTTCATGGTTTATATGGTGATATGCTCCTATTGAATGTGATAGTATGTGAATGGTCTGTGTAATGGTATATGAATATGTTATTTTTCACAAGCATTGATGATGAATATATATTTGTGATTTGTGAAGTTATAAATGTAATATTACTTTCTTTTTTCTGGGATTACAAATAAATTTTTAAGATGTTGTTGATGATGATGTGTTCATGGTTTGTGTGATAATATTCTCCTAGTTTGTGTGATGGTATGTGAATTATTTGTGTGATGATATATTAATATGTTATTCTTTATATTTCACAATCACTAGTGATGAATATATATTTGTGATTTGTAATGTTATTAATGTAATATTCCTTTATTTTTTTTGGGATTACAAATGAATTTTTGAGAAGTTGTTGATGATGATATGTGCATGGTTTGTGTGATGATATGCTCCTAGTCTGTGTGATGGTATGTGTGTAGTTTGTGTGATGACATATGAATATGTTATTCTTTATTTTTCACAAGCACTGATGATGAATATATATTTTGTGATTTGTGGTGTTATTCTCTAATTTTCACAAACTAAAATATTTAACTTGCTTATACATGTCTCTTTTACATAAGGGCTCTGAACTTGTTGACATTGAAGAAGAGTCAACAAAAAAACTGGTGCTGGTTTTGGGGAAGATGACTGAAGCAGTCCATGAATTCAGAGATGTCATGGATGAGATCGGAAAAAATAGAAATAACAAATGACATTCTGATGACATGGTTTGAACTCATATTAAGCTCTAAAGAGAAAGAGCCAACTGAAGAGCACCCAGAATCGAGCCAGAAAATACCAATCCCCAAATCTCCAGCCAATAAAGCATTAAGCCAAAAATCGCCTTCCAAAAAACCACCAAGTGAGAAATCACCAACTGAAAAACCACCAAGCCAAAAAACCAGTAGCATCTTAGATGATGATATGTTTGATGATCCAGAAATTGCAGCTAGGGTTTTTGAGTTATGGGATGCTTTGTGCAAACCCAAAAAGGTGACAAAGAGAGAGGTCCAAATGGAATATCACCACCCATGTTTTCTTTAGGACTTGAAGATATTGAACCTATGGGTAATTTTTGTGCTGGTGTTGATGTTGATGGTGGTGGTGATACTGGTGGTAATGGTGATATTGATAATTGTGATAATGCTGATGTTGGTGGTAATGTTGATGATGATGTTGATTGTAATATTGATGTGATGATACTGATAGTGATACTGATATAGTTGATGAAGACAATGATGATGAAGTTGAGAACGTGACCCCATTTGATGAGTTGAAATTCACAAGGTATTTAACTGTAAATATTTTCTTAAAATAATATATTAGTTTTTAAATTTTGAATACTGCACTATTTAAATTGATGAATAAAAATAACAATTATTTCTTACACATTCTATAAATCAGCATGCTTGACGAGTCTGAGGATGAAACTGTGGATGTACTCCAAAGAAAGAACCCAAAGAGGAAGTGCAAAAATCCGTCGTTGAATTTCAGATCGCCTTTCAAGACAGGAAATAATTTAAAATTGGATAAACTTGTTACAATGAAGGAGAAACTCATTTCAAAGTATGCATTCTTAAAACCAACTCATGACACAAAAAAGTAAGTAATTCTTAAGTTTTTGTTTCTAAGGAGTAATGATATGAGCATGGTTTGTGTAATGGTATGCTCCTAGTCTGTGTGATGATTTGTATACTATCTATGTGATGACATATGAATATGTTATTCTTTATTTTTCACAAGCACTGATGATGAATATATATATTTGTGATTTGTGATGTTAATGAAATATTCTTCTTATTTTCTTCTGGGATTACAAATGAATTCTTAAGAAGTTGTAATGATGATATATGCAAGGTTTGTGTGACGGTATGTTCCAAGTCTATGTGATGATATGTGCAAGATATGTGTGATGATATATGAATATGTTATTCTTTGTTTTTCACAAGCACTGATGATGAAAATATATATATTTGTGGTTTGTGATGTTATTAATGTAATATTCTTTTTTTTCTGGAATTACAAATGAATTTTTAAGAAGTTATTGATGATGATATGTACATATTTTGTGTGATGATATACTCCTAGAATGTGCGATGGTATGTGCATAGTTTGTACGATGATATGTTCAGGGTTTATGTAATGATATTATATAAATTATATTTTATGTTTATTGTGATGATATATGCATATTCAAACCTCTCCTCTTACTATATCCGTGTTTTATTTAAAAATATCAGTAAAGTATTATTCGATGGGGTTGGAACTGTGTTAAGAAGGCACGGATTCTATACACTCTCAGAAAGTCGGTGGGTTGTGCACACAATCATCGACGCCTGGTGCATGAAGCTAAATATTGATAATAAGAGGAGAGCACCAGGAGAACTAAAAAGAGTATTTTTCTCTACAATGCCTCATGTAAGTACTTGATAAAATTATATATCGTCAAGTATTATAGACAAAGTCCAAACTTATCAACTATTAATTATGCAGGATCAGATGGAAATGGGTTTAAAGTTTGATGAGGATGAGAGCAAGAAATCTTTCAATAATATGCTTGATAATGAGCTCAGCATAATGGACAATGTTGATATTGATGATGCAAATCTAGTAAGTGTGTGTGTGTATGTATGTGCGCGCGTGTGTATATGTGTGTTTCGATGTGTATGTCTGTATTTATATAAAGATTTGCTGTATATACATTACAATGTTCTGATAGTATCTAAAATGACAGGTCTTTTTTGATGTATTGAAAGTTCGTCATTATTGGACTGTTTGCTTCAATTTCAAAGACCGTGCACTACAAATAACTGACAACAGACATCTTGCACAACATATAAGTATTGAAATTCATTACAACAATGGCCCCAAAAAAAATTTTAAGTACTCTACAACAATAATTACACATTCATCTTTCAAAAAATATAAAAAATCTTCCTGTACCAATTGTATCTCATTATTTTCAATTCTCTCTGGCATCATTCAATAGATATTTGGAAATCAACAATTTGAAGAGGAATGTGAATGTGGAAAATTTTTCGCAATCAATTGTCAAAATATCATGGAGATCAACAAATAATTTTGATGATTGTGGAATTTATTGCATTAGACATCTAGAAATATATCAGGTGAAGTTGGACGTCGATGGATGGAATGCAGGTTTTAGTAAAGACAATGTAAGTAAATTTAATTTAAAAGTTTATAATTATTTTCTTTGTATTTTTTGATATTTATTTTTTTCCCACATCTTTTTTCAATAGGATAATGATTTGTTGAAGACATTGAGAGCAAATTATTGTTCAACAATCGTAATGATGGAGGAGAATACAAGGAAGAAACAAGTGTTAAAAATGTGGATCGTGTGGTTTGTCTGCTGTAGTTATATTCTGACAATTGAAGAGTAAAAAAAAATATTTTGATTTAGGTCTATTTCATGCAAATTGAGGTGTTGAAATATATTCTGGTTTCTATTGTTTATGGTTAGCTCATGCTTTACATTAATAGTACGAGGTTGAGGCGTTAGAAAAAAAAACACTATTTTAGTGCTACAAAGTATTATGGGGTTGTTAGATTTGTTGCTTAATATGCTCTGGAATTTTAGTATTATATGATAATTTGGAATTGCGATGAGATATTATATGTTAGTTTCTAATTTATAAGTTTCTTATTCTTTTTTTTAAGAGATTGGAAATAGACTTTTATATAGTTGTAATGCTTAGTGCATGTTATGTATAAATGATATGCCAAATACTATTTTAAATGTCAAATATTAATATTTGTATGTAATGTTGTTGTATTTTTAAGTTTACTGATTAAACATGATGAACAGAATGAAAAGGTGTCCACCATAAATTTACATATCATCACATATAAATGCAACATATCATCACATATTGATCTACATATCATTACATACTCACACATATATCATCACAAATACGAGCCACATATAATCACAAAAAAATCAAATCCTAAAACCAAAAACCCTAAAATAGAAAACTTAACTCTAGAATGGAAAACTGAACTCTAAATCCTAAATCTCTATCACATATCATTGCATATACCAGAAACTAATCATTATATATACCAGCCACATGTCATTACATATACCAGCCACATGTCATCAAAAAAAATTAAATTTAAATCTTAAACCCTAAAATAGAAAACTAAACCTTAACATGGAAAACTTAACCCTAAAATGGAAAATTAAACTTTAAATCCTCAACCTTTGTTAGATATCATCACATATACTAGCCACATAACATCGTACACACCAGCCACATATCATCACATGCAACAACCACATATCATCATATACACCATCCACATATCATCGCATATACTAGCCACACATAATCACATATCATCACACACCATCTACACATTTGAATCACCGTCCATTTATTTTTTAAAATAAATTCTAATAAAAATATAATAGATATCATCCTATTTACCAGATACATATCATCGTACATTCGTTTTACATATCATTATAACTTTCACAAAAAAATAATCACAACAAAACCAACACATCAACAGATACAAAAAATCTCCGAGAGTAAGAAACAAACCCTATAATTTATTTTCACAATAAAATAAAAACAAAGTCAAATTAACCAAAACTCACGAACAAACTTATAACCTTTTCATAAAAAACAGTCATTACGATTACAACAAGAAAAGATCGGAAAAAATACCAGTCCAACAATAATAAAAAAATACAATTGGACAAATAAAAAAAATAGTCATCTCTGTATTCTTTCATATATTAAAAAAAACCTAACTATTAAATAACTTTGAACTAAAAGAACTACAACTTAAATGTTGATGGTCGGTATTCCCCGAAGGAGGATCTGAGCTGAGCTAATTAGACTGACCCAAAAAAGTGGCTAGGTGCCGAAGATGCCGAACAGGGTTTTACCGAGTTCAAGGCCTGTTGCCGAGCTGAATGCGCATTGTGCACGGGGGGTGCCGAGGACGCCTGCGCAATGATGCCGAGCAGATCTCAAGGCATGCTGACCGATCTGAAAGCGTAACGCACAGGGCTCGGCGTGGAGGGCCGAGCAGACCAGCACTTGCTGAGCGCCCATGCCGAGAAGTGTTGAGCATCCCTGCCTAGAGGAGCCGAGCAGCTCCTTGCCGAGCTACCGAGCTCGGCGCCTTGCCAAGCAGAGCAAGAAATGCACGAACACCGTCAAGAATACCCGCGCGGCAGTACCAGACTGAGCTCGAGGCCGGTTGCCGAGCAGAATAGGACGCGCTCAAGGCTTGCTGCCGAGTTCGGCGCCTTGCCGAGCAGATCAAGAAACGTACGAGAACCGCCGAGAACACCTGCGGCAGCACCAGACCGAGCTCGAGGCCACTTGCCGAACAGAATAAGATGCGCTCGAGGCTTGCTGCCGAGCAGAGCAGACAATGCGCAGGCATTGCCGAAGAACACCCGCGCGGGAGCATCAGGCCGGGCTCGAGGCCGGCGGCCGAGCAGGAATGGGCCGAGCAGAAAAGCTCGGCTCCCAGCCGAACACTCCTGCCGGAGGTGCCGGGCAGGGTACGCCGAGCACCTTGAGCTCGGCACTCCGCCGAGCAGAATTTTTCCGGGGGGGGGACAGGCGGTCCGAGTCACGAGCTGAATATTCTAACCTGGAAGCACTGGTCTGAGAAGTGTCAAGGAGGGCGGATTCCTCCGAGAGATCCGTTCAATTCGAGAAATATCTGAGGTCGGCTTTGAGTCGGTGGAAAATAGCTGAGGACGGTACTAAGGCGGTGGATATGAGAGCAGAGGTTTCGGAGGACCAATAAGAGAGTGCCAGGTGTCTAATTAGAGTTTCAAGGGAAAACTATAAATAGCCTCTCCAAAAGAGAGAGAAGGGATCCCCGATTTTTTAGAGAGAGAAACATAGAGAGTTTTTAGAGAGAAAAAGCTTGTATTTAAGGTCAAGCACCTATAAAAAGGGTCCGGTTAAGGCCGATCCGAACTGATTTTTGAGGAATAAAAGTTAAGCACTTTTTCCCACTCGTTTCTGATCCCAGATTGCTGCTCTTTTATTGTTTTTTGGTTTTGTATTAGTTTTATGTTACTCTTAACATAAACAAAATGGCGCTAGAGGAAGGTCTCTTGTGATCTGCAGTCCCACGTGCTCAATCAGCTCTTCGACTTTCGTCTTCTGTTTTTTGGCCCGGTTTTTTTCATTTTTTGTGAAGAATTGAACCTCAACTCTTCGTCACATTTGAGTTTGATAAAAAAAAGGGAGAAATCTCTACTCATCCCACTTTTCAGCATGGATCCTTCAGAGAGTTCAAGGAGAAATCCTGGTAAGGAGCGCCAGGAAAAGACTGTCCAATCGGGCCCGAACGAGCTCGACCCAGAACAGGTCAGATCGTTCATGCAGCACCCTGCTTTTGCCAAAGAATTTGAGGAGATGATGAAGAAAGCAGCAAAGTCAATCCTAACACCTGAAGCTCTGGTCGGCAACCCTAGGAATGTTGACCTTCGGGAAGGTCAAGCAGAGCCAGATCTGGCTCGGGAGGCAACAAAGAAAAATGGGAAAAGAAGGCTGGAGGAAGAGGCTGAGCCGAACGCCAAGAGCAGGGTCGATAGACCTCCCATCGCAAGCCGCCTCACATTCTCTTCCCTCAAAACATCTTTGCCCGGCTCGGAAAGACAACCAGCAAAGCACGAGAGGATCTCCCAGTGAGGTCGGCCAATAGCAAAAGCATGGCCGTGAGCATCCTAGGCTAGCCAAATGATGAATTGGCCGAGTTGAAGTTTCTGAAGCAAAGGATTGCCGAGCTGGAGGCCAAGCAAACCACCCCCCCGGTCCAACCCACATACCCGATCTCGCGACCGATTGTGACCAGCTCGGCGTGTGATGATGAGTCCCCCCCTATCTGTCCAAGTTCTCTCTGAGCTGTTAGAAGGAAAGCTGAAAATTCCCCCAATTGCTTTGTACAAGGGAAGGAGCGACCCCGATTCACACCTGAGCCATTACCAGAACTACATGGACATGCTCGACGCGTCTGACACTTACAGATGTCGAATGTTCTCCATGACCCTGGACGAAGTCCCTCTGAGGTGGTACCGGTCGCTTCCACGTCATTCAATTTGTTCATGGCCGCAGTTGAGGTCCTCGTTCCGAGGACACTTTATGGTTTCCAAAGCCACCGTCGCACCCAAGAGAGCTATCGCGACTATAGTGCAGCAGCCAAATGAGTCATTGAAGAGCTACATAGCCAGGTTCACAAAGCAAGTCTCAGAATCTCAAAATCCTAATTCACACCCTCAAGATATGCTGAAACAGAGTCTATAGAGATTCCATTGACTTGTCCTAAGAGAAGAAAGACCCCAACAGCACCCAAACTAGGTGTAACTAATGAACCGGGGGGAAATATCTCCTAGTCAGAACTTGAGTCTCAAATAAGAGCCTTAACCGAAAATATCCTGGAAGGCATCCCTTTAACCCAACCAGAAATGCCTTCAACCTCTCAACTCGATTTTTTCCTTCCCAATCCGATAACTGTGGTACCACCGCCACCTCACGCCGACCTGCCCTCTTCCCCGTGATCTACCCGAATAGCTTTGGGAAATCCTTAGGTGCTCCCTAACCGGAGTCACCTAGCAGAATTCCTCAAAAACCTTAATCCCCCAGACACCGCCAAATTCGTCCAAACTGACACCAGCACGAGGATCCAGATCATCCTCATCCAAACCATATTACTATTTTTGGTGAACATATAAAATCAAGTTTTAGATTTCCCCTGCACTGGTTATTGATTGTTGTATCTGAGAAGTATAGGGGTCGCCCTCTTTCAAATGACCCCCAATTCCAAATGGGTGTATAATTTTATGTACATATCATAACATAAAGCCCAATGTAAAACTCTTCCATTTTTATTTCCAAATAAAAAAGCAGTAAGGCTCTTTATACCTCTCTTCGCGTCAAAAGACGCTCTTCTTAGTGAACCCATCGTCGAAAGTCCATGGTTCTTGAAGTCTCCATGGAATATTTCTCGGTATTTTGCTTATTCTTCACTTGTTTTTTAAATAATTTAGCTAAGTGATTTGTACTTTTTTGTACACTTTTTTGGTTACCTTTTTGTGTCGCATTCGCATGTGTTTTGCTTGCATTTACGGGTTTTAGGAGTCATTTTGGCCTATTATGTTAGTTTTAGGTTTTTATAACTTTTGTGCGGTTTTTAGTAGTTTTTCGTACATTTTTACCCTTTTTCGTATTTTTGGCCGTAAGATGACCAAGCGGGGTCCCGCGCACATTTGGAGGCATCCCACTCGACTCAGATTAGAATGGACAAGCAAGGAAACATAGCGTGAATGAGGAGCAACAACCGGCGGACGTTTAGAGCGAAACGAGAAATCGATCCAGAGTAACCGAGCCAGTCGATCGACTGATGGTCCAGTCGATCGACTGGACCTCCCCAAATCGACTGGAGTCCAGTGAGTTTGAAATTTTGAGCGAAGCAGTCGATCGACTGAGACGAAGTCCAGCTCGTGATTTTGGTCCTTTTTGACGATTTTGCCCCTGCATTTTTGTATAAATAGGACCAGCTCTCCACCTTATCCAACAACCTTCCTTGGGGGAATTTGTGCTAGTTCCATTTCCTCCAATCCTTTACCTTTCCTTGCAATAATAAACCCTAGTTGATAATTCTTAGCTTAATGTAGTGTTAGCTAGCTTAGTAGTTAGTCTAGCTTAGCTTAGTTAGTTAGTTTTTAGTTAGTTGTTATTAAGCAAGTGTGTTGGAGTGGGTGACACCTCCTTCATTTGTGGTGCTTGTTGTTTGAAGATTTGAAGCTTTTAGTGTAATGCAATTGGTAGTTTTCTTTCCCTTATTTTCTTGTGTTGTTATTGTCGATTGTTGTTATTGAAGTTGTATTGGTTTTTAGATTTAGTTTGTGTTGTTGTTCATTTCTTTTAATTCCTCTTGGTAATTTTCTAGCTTGTAGTTTTTGTTGTTCTTGCAAAACTCCATTAATGCTCCTTTCAAGCTTTTTACCTCTTTTAGTTAGACAAACTTTTGGCTCTTGAAAGATGTATGAGTTTTTCCTCTTTGGCAATTCGTCTTGTTCAATTTAAAAGCCTTTGACTTTTCTCAAATTCAAATGCTTTGATTTTCCCTCCATGAATTCTCTTTTAATTGTAAGCTTTATTTGATGCAATTAGTTTAGTAATTAGGGGTTTAGGGTTTAGGTTCGTTTAGAACCATTAATCGGAGCTTGTCGAGAATTGGGATTGACGACCTCAATACTTGATCGACATTTGGGATTGACAACCCCGAATCGTGGATTAAGTGCTCGGCGAAAACTGATTAATCGTGGAGACGGACCGAACACCCTAAACCCTCATTTTCATTATTTTCATTAAAGTCCTCTTTTAAATTCAAATCTCAAATCAAACCAATGACTTAATGCTTTCTTAGTTTAGATTAGTGTAATTTAGATTAACAAGAGAGCAAGAAAAAAATACCGACCGCCGATAATATCTATCCTCGAGAGACACGACTCGGGAAAACTTACCGCTCTACAATCGACTTCGTACTATTGCAGAGAAAATTTCTTAGAGTTCTAAGAATTCTTCGATCACTAAGGTTCTTGAACATTTCATTGTTAATAATTGGACAGAGTTTGGAAAAAGTCATTTCATGGTTCGAAGTGGTATAGTCTTTGGTCATGTTGTGTTGCCTCAGGGAATTGAGGTGGACAAGGCAAAAATTGATGTTATTGAAAAACTCCCACCCCCCGTGAATGTGAAAGGAATTAGAAGATTTTAGGGCATGTGGTTATATATGCATTTTATTAATGATTTTTCAAAATTAGTTGTCCGCTATGTCATTTACTTAGCAACGATGTACCTTTCGATTTTGACGAGTCTTTCTTGGTAGATTTTAATTCATTGAAAGATAGTTTGATTACGGCTCCGATGGTTGTTGCCCAGGATTAGTCCTACCTTTCGAGATAATGTATGATGCATCGAATGACACAGTAGGAGTTTTTGAGGAAACATGTAAATAACCTTATTTGGGTGGTCTATTATGTTAGTCTTATGTTAAAATGATGCTAAGAAAATTACTCCCCCACCAAAATAAAGCTTTTAGCCATCGTAGTTTCTCTTGCGAGTTTCCGTGCATATATTGTTGGTTCAAGAGTGGTTGTGCATGGTGATCATGCGTCTTTACGCTATCTTTTTAATAAACCTCAAGCAAAACCATGTTTGATGAGGTGGATTTTAATTCTTCAAGAGTTTTTTGTTGAAATTTTAGATAAAAAAGGGTGTGAAAATATTGTTGTCGATCACTTTTCTCGACTTGTTGTGAGGAATAGGGGTCATGTTTCTATTGGTGAAAATTTTCCTCATGAGAACTTGTTTAGTGTTCTTCCACTACTTGGTATGCCGATATTATGAATTACCTTGCTTGTGATGTTTTATGTGCTAATCTAACCTTCTAAGAATGGAAGAGATATCTCACTAATTGTAGGGGATACTATTGGTACGACCCTCACTTGTTCAAGATTGGAAAGGATGTGATGATGATGAGGTGCATTCTTGAAGAGCAGTAACAAGACATACTATCTTATTGCCAAGATCGTCAATGTGGTAGGCACTTCAGAGGCCAGAAGACTTATTTAAAGATTCTCCAATTGGGTTTTTGTTGGCCGACACTTTTTAGAGATGCCCATTAGTATTGTAAGTCTCGTGATCATCACCAACGCACCAGAAATATTGGCAAGAGAAATAATATGCCCTTGATTAGTAAACTTTTTGTGGAAACTTTTGGCATTCTAGGAATCGACTTTATGGGACCCTTCCCTAAGTCATTCACAAATGAGTACATTCTAGTCGGGATTACATATCTAAGTGGGTTGAAGCTATCTCCAAAAAGAAGTGTGATGCCGAGGTTGTGCTCAAGCACTATTACAAAAACAAGATTCAAGAACAGGGATTTAAGAATGCCTCATGAGGCGGTGTTCTTAAATGTCAGGCGGTGGCATTTTTGTAATAAAAGTGTCAAAGACGTTCTCGTATACTGGATATCCAGAACGTCGCTAAAAAGACATTCTCGTATGTTAGATATCCAGAACATCGTTAAAAACGACATTCTCGTATGTTAAATATCGAAAACGTCTTTAAAAACGACGTTCTGGAAAGTAATATTAGAACGCCTTTAAAAAGGCGTTCTCGTATATCATATTATTTTTGTATTAAAATTTAACCTTAAAAAAAACCCTACCCTCTCGTCCCCCTCCTCTCATTCGAGAATCCCTTTCAACACAGCAGCCCTCTTGTCTACTCCTCCGATCCAAAAACAAAAAAGACTCAAAAACATCTGAACAGCTCCACGACCCGTCGTCGTCGGCCAATTTCACCTCTATGGTCAAGATTGGGTTAAAGTAAGAAGACCAGCAAGAATCCCGACCGGGGGCCGAATTCGTGGTCGCTGCCGATCTCGTGGCAGCGGACTTGAAGAAGTACGCAAAGAAGAGCTCCAGGCTGAGTGGGCTCCACAAGAAGCTGTTCAAAGGGCCGACTGGGTCGGGGGCGGGGGTGAAAAGGGCCGCCATCCAGATCCGCCCACCATCCGGCAGATTCCAAGGCCTCCTCAACATCGCCACCGCGGTGCACTATTCCTAGAGTTATCCAATTTTGGAGTGAGTCTCCGCCGTGAGTTTTCGAGATCAAATGGAGAAGAATGAGCGCTAGTTGCACCGGCTGCGTGGCCTGAGCCGCGTCGGATCTAGGCAGAGCCAGAAGTCCTTCGGCGGAGAATCTTGTGATTTTTTCGTTGGTCCAGAGCTCATTGAGGTTCTTCAGGATCTCGGCCAGGTTTCAAATTGAAACGAAAATCAATAATCCATTTTCTTAGTTTATTTATTCTGAGTATAATTAATGCATGAATCTCTTTAGGGTTTTGGCTGATTTTGTTTAATGGGATCTGTTCGTGTCCACGAATTTGGATATTTAGTTCAATGAAAATTTGACCAATTCATTAATGAGGACACAAATTTATTATTATTTGTTTGTTCAAAGTCCAGATTTCAATGATAAGAGAGGAAAAAGATTTTAAAAAAGATAAATATATTTCTCATCTTTCATGGAAATGTTTCTGAAAAGGTTACTAATTAGTATTCGTCTGTGTTTCGTTCATAATAGACTTAAAATGTTTTTATCTGTTAGATTTATGGATTATGTGGGGGTCTTTTATGTTGTTCATCATTGAATATTTGTATTTCAGAATGGCATGGAAAGGAATTGTGCAGAAGCAGTGGAGGAGATTAACCTAGGTGGTTGAGACACTAACCTAATCGAAACCACTAACCATCATGGGGTTTGTGCAATATGTTTGAATAAGATAGTGCTTCAAGAAATAGCCCTTGTAAAAGGTTGCGAGCATGCCTACTGGTTTGTCTAATTCTCTATTTATTTGATTTAGGAGATTTACAAATGTCTACTCTGAAGTAAGTGTGTGTGTGTGTGTGTGTGTGTGTGAATCTATTTTTTGCGTCGCTTTCGTATTTTAAAGATTGTGGAAGGACCTACATGAAAACCACTTGACTGGGTCGGTTCTCAGATTGCATGTGCATCAGTTTCTCAAATTTGTATTTGGATCTGTTTGGTTTGATAACTTGAAACTGGTGCTTTGGTTACCTCTAATATGTTAGAAGTTCAGTTTAAGCAGGAACTTGGTTTCGGATAGATTACAAAATGAATGTAAAAAGATGAAAATGTTGAAATTAGGGTAATCTATGAAAAGCCCCTCTAATTAGGATATCTGCTCCAGATTCTGCTCTTCCTGTAACCTAATAGCTGGTAATGAGATTAATGGATTAGCTCTTACTATAGTTCAAGTGGATAGAAACATAATTCCCCAAAGTATGATACCGATCAGCATTGTCAGAGAGTCAAAGCTAGTTTGCTCGGTTATCTTATAGTTTTTAGTTACCATCGACTTGTTTGACTTGTATTTTTATGGTATCTATTTTTATTTTTGATCTTTTTTTTCCATATTTTTGCGTCGTCTCGTAAAAGTCTATTAAATTTTTCTGCCCTGGAAATAACAATAAATGAAAAAAAAAAGATTATCATTTCATCAGATAATACTTAGTATGCTTATCCTTGCAATTCACATTTCACTGTTACTCCAGTAGTAATTATTCATGCTTTAGTAACTCCATTTCTTAACTTTATGTGAACTAAATATTTAGATATGTCAACCCATTTAATAATCCAGATTGTGATGTAACTTCTAATGAAGATAGTAATTGTCTTGTATCCATCGTAAGTTAAAATTGGTAGCTATATTTCTGACTATGAGTACACCCCCATGCCATGCCAGAGAGTGATGACAAAGTGAGAATAAAGGCTTGGAAAAAAGAACGAATGAAATGATTTTCTGGCAATATCTGAAAAATATGTATATTGAAGATTTATGAATTATCTACCTGGTAGAAATTCATGTGGATGAGCGAGGTATTGGACCTAACACGTTTATTGATTTCATTAGCAGAGTTCTTTCCCATTTGTTGGTAACCTATTTTTGTTACTAATTGATTCACGTCTTTTTTGTTCAGCGTGACTTGCATCTTGCAGTGGGCTTCTTGCAAGAAGCAACCAACTTGCCTTCAGTGTAAAACTCCATTTAAGTTCCTTAACATTCATCGTTCACTTGATGGAGGGTATTTTGCCCCCTTTGTTTCTCGTTGTAGTTATTAGTAGGACTGTGTTTGTTGGCATACACTATATCTGGAAAAAGATTGCAGTTAATTATCAATTTTTTTGCATGTTATGTTGACGCTTTACAATGATGAGTACCTTGTGCCCTCGATGTATCTTCTTGATTCTGGTCGGTGATTTCAGAGTGACACAAGGTTAAAGTTTAATAGACAGATTTATGCTTTCCTCAAGTTGCCAAAAACTGTCTTGTTGAAGCAAACTAATTCCTACAAATAGGAAATACCTGATTAAAATTACTCCAAACACCGCTCGAGTCAAGATGTTTTTAAAGAAAAATCTGGGAAACCTTGAGCGAATTTATGTAGATTACTCAATAGTTCTTAGAGTTATTTGCAAAAATATACCTAACCTATTGCGAATTTATGTCGAATTTCATGCCCCAAAAGAAAGTAATTTTTATTACACTTCTCTGAATCTTCTTATGTTTTATAAAGTTAATGCTGGGATTTCAATTCCCTTTTTTATGATATAAAATTATTTTCAGAAAAAAGCCAATTACGTAAGAGGATGTTATATTTAAAATTCGATTGGTGATAATGGTTGATTGGCTTTAAGCGGTATACGTTTGTGGCTATGTACTATACATGTATGATATGGTTGATTGCAATGAGCTGATCTTTTGCACACTTCCATATTCTATCTGAGCACGTCTCTGTTTGAATCCATTCTTACCAAGTTGCTACCATGAACAAGCTATTTGCTTGTTACAAACTTTACAGTTTGCATTTCAACTGAAGCGGAAAAAGGAAATAGTGAAAAATTCCTTTTCATTCTGTAGAGAGAGAAAATTTTATTTGGCTGCGTAATGTTTGGATGGTTTTGCTGTCTTATACTGTATTGTGATTTGTTATTTTGAGTAGTTACATGTTGAAATCAGCTACTTTGTATTGTATTTTGCTCTTGGAGAGCAGAATAAAGTTCTTTTAGAGCCACTGTATAACTATTTGAATAAATTTCGCATGTCTGGTTAACTCAATTTCTTTCCAGTGGCAGGCACTTTGAAAATTCCTTATGCCTTTTTGACTAACGGTGAGTGTTGAATTGAAAGAATCGTATGCCGTTTAGTAATGCTTTATGTTGGTCCATGATTCATTAGTTGTTGATTTCTTTTTTATTGGGTAACAGTCAACTTGATCCATCAGATTGAGTGTCGGTAGCATTTGTTTCTTGTTTAATGAGGCACCGATTAGGATTCAGATACATACTTGACATTTTGCAATTTTAGTGGAAGCATGAAAGTCCTCAATGCCTATTCTTCTTTAATGTAGCGGAGTTTGTTAAATTAAAGTGATTTCATATAATCTTCATCTCTTTTTTAACAGCAATGTTGTTGCTTAATGTTGAAATTACGACATTGAAGAAGAATAACTGTGAATGTATGTACACAAATTTATATCAATGAATTCACTTGTTGCCCTTAAATCACTTTCTTAAGAATATAGATTTTACGGCAAAGAGAACTTCTCGTATTTATAAATTTGTTTATCTATGCAATTATATGATGATTTATTCTGCAAAGGATCTTAATTATGCAAGTGGTAGTTATTTTGTTTTGCATGCCTTTATATTTTTGACGAGCATCACATGGTGTTGATATTCTAATTCAAGTTTACTAATAGGAGGTGGTGTTCCTGAATCTAGTAGAGCAGCAGAGTTGAGTAAATTATTGAATGTCCATATTTCACCTGACCAGGTCAATGCAACTCCTTTTTCCTGCTGTTATTGTCTGGGAAGATTGCTTGAAAATGTAAAAATTTCTCCAGTTCCTCTAAAATCTTTGTCCCTTTGGTGTTAACCAAATCTGGGTGATTTACTGTTCCAGGTTATACAGGGACATTCACCTTTCAGGCAGCTAGTGAAAAGGTACTCTATTTTTATAGATAGTCATCACTAAGTAAATCAAGGTCTTAGTTCGAGTCTTCTTTTTGCAGATTTTGAGGATGAACTCATTATTGCAGTAGGAAAAGGAGACCTGCTATGGTGATGTCTGAATATGGTTTTAAGTATGCCATCTCACTCTCTCCTCTCCCCCCTTTTCCTGTCTCTATTTTTATGCTTCTTTAATATGTTCAAGTTTTCTCCTCATTTGCTTGTGCCAATAAATTTTCAGAAGTGTTCTCACCATAGATGAATATGCATCCTATTTTGAACATATTGATCCATTGGAAAAATATAAGAATTGGGTGAAGCAGCAGGCTGGCAAAAGAAATGATCAATGTTCACATAGAGTGCAAGCCGTCTTCATTGTTAGCGACTCTGTCGATTGGAGCAGGGACATTCAGGTGTTTATCTAACTTAATAATGTCTATTTCCGATTCAGATTTGTGGTTAGAGGTATGTTCATGCACATAGGAGAGTAATTAAATAAGAAACAGGTTTAGACACTAAGCAATACCTCAACTTTGTTTCCTTGTTGATCAAATTGAACTATTAAAGTCCTCTTGCGATTAGTAATAAATGAGATATTAATCAAAATTATAAACTTATAATTTTGTAAATTAGAAATAATACTTCCTGCGTGTATATTCATGTATGTGAAGGTAATTAATTATAAGCTAGAGCTTTAATTTGTTTGTAGACTGTGGCTCTGTGTTTTTATATAAGAATATTGGAAATGATCTTAGATACATTTGTGTAGGTCTAAATAATAACACGTTCCTGCTTTTAAATCAGCATATGTTCATAACTTTCTGAGACTGTACTCATGTTGATCATGATTTGCAGTCTCATGAAATTTTTATTTTTAATAAAGTTTGTCTGAGAACAAGCTAACTATCATTTTCTGTTAATTAATTTACAATGATTTATGATTATTTTTCTCCAGGCCGGGGTGAGACACTGCGAAATTCTCGGCCATCTTCTTTACACAGCAAAGCTTGTCACTAAACAAGAAGGCCTCGATGATGGTTTCAGGATTGTGATCAATGACGGGCCAAATGGATGTGAGTACCGTTTTGTCCCATTATCTTATGCATTTAGTTTTTCTTTTTTCATCCTCTTTATTTAGTACTGATGTAATCATTAATGTGTCATAATAATAACGTTCAAGTAATATAATTCTCAAGAAACAGTAAGTTTAAGAACTTGTGTCTGCGTGACAGCGCTGATCGCGAAGGGCAATTTAATCATTTCCAATGCCGGTGATTGCCGGGCTGTTTGTAGCAGAGGTGGAGTTTCCGAGGCACTCACTCCAATCACCGCCCGTCTAGGCAAAACAAGCAGGATAGGATCGAGGTGTTGGTAATCAACTACAATATACTTAAACTACATATGCTTTTTGGTTAATGATTATTTAAAAAAATAACTTTGCCTAGATATTATAAACCTTAGTTTTGTTAACACTTTTCTCACAACTTGTGTACATAGTTTGAGGGTTCTTGATTAAAAAGTAGTATTAATGACATCTTGCCTAAATACTATTAACATTAGTTTTGGATACTTATGTTGTTTGTATTGACATCTTATGGTGATTGTGTATTATTGTGATTAATGACATGTGCTGTTTGATCTTGGGATTATATAAATGACATGTGTTTTGTGATTTAAATAGGTAATAATATTGTAATATATTTTAGCAGGCCTGGAAAAATGAATCTGGAATGAAATTTGATGTATTTGTTGGCACCTGCTTTCATTTAATTTTTTTTAAATTTTTTTACTACTTTCCATAATGGTTATTCAAAAACCCGTTCTAGAAAGTACATTTTCCAGAACGCCTGTTTTTTCGAGGCGTTCTGAAAAGTATACTTTCGAGAACGCCTTAAAAGGAGCGTTCTGAAAAGTATACTTTCCAGAACGCCTGTTTTTAGAGGCGTTATAGAAAGTATACTTTAGAGAACGCCTGTATTTCGAGGCGTTCTAGAAAGTATACTTTCGATAACGCCTTAAAAGGGGATGTTCTTAAAAGTATACTTTCTAGAACGCCTGTTTTTAAAGGCGTTCTCGAAAGTATACTTTCGAGAACGCCTGTATTTCGGGGCGTTCTGGAAAGTATACTTTCGAGAACGCCTTAAAAAGGGACGTTCTGGAAAATATACTTTCAAAAACGTCTTAAAGAAGGACGCTCTGGAAAGTATACTTTCGAGAACGCCTTAAAAAGGGACGTTCTGGAAAGTATATTTTCCAGAACGTCTTAAAAAAGAACATTCTGGAAAGTTATTTTCCAGAACAGGCGAAACCTGTAAAACTGACTTTCTAGAATGGCTGAAATTTTTTTAAGAACGTCTCTGAAAATCGTTCTTGAAAGTCTGACAATCAAGAATGCCCCTGCTGAGGCGTTCTTGATTGTCAGACTTTCAAGAACAGCTCCATACAGAACGCCTCAGCAGGGCGTTCTTGATTTGCAGAAACAGGCGTTCTTAAAAGCTGTTTCTGCACTAGTGAAGTTTATACAAGAGAATATCTTTTGTCGATTCGTCACCCCCCCCCCCCCCCCCCCCCCCCCCCCCGGGTTATTATAAGCGATGGTGGAGAGCATTTTTGCAACAAGTTTTTATGAACGATTGATGGGACGATATGAAGTGAATCATAGAGTAGCTACGCCATACCACCCTTAGTCATCATCCAAGTAGACACAAGCAAAATGCAAATAAAGGGTCCCTTGATAAGATCGTGCCACCAAATTGAAAAGATTGGTTGAAGAGTTGATTGACGCATTTCTAAGCCTATAGAGTGGCTCAGGAAATGGTTCTCAGGATAATTCCTTAATGGCTAGTTTATGGGAAAGCCTTTCACCTCCCGGTTGGGATGGAGCATTGTTCTCATTGGGCCATTAGGGCCATCAATTATGGTTCGAAACAAGCCAGAGATGAATGGAGACTCCAAATCTCAAAACTTTATGAGATTAGAAATAAGGCTTACAATAGTGCTCGGATTTACAAAGAGAAGTCAAGCTCCTTCACGACAAGAATCTTGTTCCGAAGGAGTTGAAAGTTGGCATGCAAGTCCTCTTTTACAACTCCTGAATCAAGTTATTTCCAAGAAAACTTAAATCAAAGTGGAGTAGCCCATATGAAGTTGAAGATGTGATGCCTTTTGGGATGGTTAAGTTGTACGATCCAAAGTCAAAAGATCATTTTTTCCATGAATGGACATTGCCTTGAGCCATATTTCCATGGATCATTGCAACCTCAAGATAGAGAAATCATCATCCTTGACAACACTCCAATTGTCAAATCCTAACTGACATTAGTTCTTCGAGCTACGGACATTAAACAAGAGCTTCCTCAGAGGCAACCTAAGAGTTTCGTATCCTTAATAAGAAATATTTTAAACTTTATATATTCGACTTCTAACTTTCATTTCTCTTTTGATTTTTCAGTAGTTTGGTTTTTTTCTTTTTCTTTTTTTTTTTGCATTGTAGGGGCACTTTGTTGTGACTGGAAGATCATTTTGGCGAATCGAACATGTTGCTCAAGAAATGGCAAAAAAGGAGCAAAAAAAATGTAATTCAATGCCCCATCGATCGGAGTTGGATCAATTGGAGTCCTTGTCGATAGAGATGCCCAATGATGCACAATAGACAAACTTTGAACACGTATCAATAAAGTGTTGATTTCCCATTGATCGGTGCAGGGTCTTTGTCAATGGCCTATCGATTAACGGCAAATCGACACAAATAGATTGTACTCTCGATTGATGGACAGGTATGCGCCAGCCTGACCCTGCCCGCATCTACTCAGCAAGGATGCCGACCTGGCCCGGCTCCTGGAGCAGTCCTATAAAAAAAGGGACAACGTGTTTTTTTTCCTTATTCTTCATTCAAGAATAATATACCCCTCTCCTCTTTGTATTATTTTGCATCCAACACTCTCGGCCACCTTCCACATATTCTGATGACATTTCTTTTGATGTCCACCTAACTTCAATGACTCCCAACCTCCATCTAACTATGGCGAAGTAATTTTCTTTGAAATTCTGCATTTTAAATGGCCTGAGCCCATTTTCTTTTCTGGAATCTTTGTCATTTTCGTCCAAGATTGAGGTACTTCACTTGAGCCCAATTCGTTCTATTATTTTGGTATTGTGAGTGAGATTATTTGACTAGATTGGTGCATCTTTTGTCCATTTTTTTCCAAACTCCTCCTTTTAAATTTTCGTACACCGAGTGCTCGACCCAATTACCTAAAGAGCATTTCCTTTTGATTCTTTTGAGTACGTGCACACTCCTACCAATTACTGGAACCCTTTTTCCACGTCCCTTAGAAGACTTAAGTTCTAACCCCTCTATCCTTAATCCTTTGACTTTGATTTACCATGTCTCGAGAAAGAAAGTGAAAGGTCATTTCAATCAAATATGAACCCATGTTTCCCATTTATTCAAAAGACGAGGGAAAGCATTATCATTCAGTCTCCACTCAAGAGTTTGCGATGCCTTTGGCTATTGATTTGGCCAATGCGGAGGAACAAGCCCATGAAGTATCGACACAATTTGGAGCGATTTTCATTTATATTGAGGCATTCTAGTGCACCATGTTGGCTAGGATGGAACTACCTGGAGATCACGAACTAGTGCTCGGATATTTCATCACCTTCATTTTTTTCATCTACGGGATGTTCACGTGTCGACTCAAGGGCAATGAGATTCAAATAAGTCTGGGTTTCTTGGAGAAAGTTTAAGGTTTGGTAGCGATGGCGTTCCTCCGGAGCCCAAAGACAGGGCGTATGATGAGATATAATTTTGACATGATATAATGGATGGTGACATAGGTCCTCTTAGGCGGTTTTAAGTTTTCAGAATCCAAGACGATGCCATTTACGTTGCTTATAAAGTCCTCACTCACGTAGTGCTTAGCAAGCAAGAGGCCACCAACATCACAAAACCTGAGCTCTGCATTTTGCGGTGCATGGTCTACAACTGATGGCCATTCCTTTTTCCTCTCATCATAACTAAGATACAAAACAACTTGAGAAACAAACCTGGTAATAAGATGCCTCTCCTTTCATTCGCCTTGTTTATAACCTGCCTCGCCCATCACTCTAGGTGCAATCCAGCTAAGATGGGTCTCGCGACAATAGGAATAACCTAACGCCTAATGGGCAAACGCCCCTTGATGCAATCAACCCGAACCTAAGATTCCACAGAAGGTGGACCATCAGCTTCTCATGTCGACGCACGTGAGCCCGAGAGGGGCCAAACACTGGTTCGAGCCCGGCTAAGGTTAGGACCAATTTTTTGAGGAGAATTGGGATTCTTAAATGAGGGTGTTTGAGAGTCATCAACTTATTAATGAGAAAATTTATAACAATCATCAAAGCAATCGGCAAAGATTTTGGAAGCTTAAGGCTCGCCTCTCACGACTCGAAGATATTTTGAGCCACTCGTCCTCCTTTCATGTGGCAAATGTCAATCTAGAGATGGATATCGATGACAACCCTACCGCATAGTATTTTTGTTTTATTTAAAAAAAACATTTGTACATTTTGATGTCTTTGTTCTATTTTTGAGTCTTATTTTGTCATTGGTATCATTTTCCCCCGACTTACCCCTTTTTGTAGGTTTCACATGCCTAGACTGCCCGTTGGACGTCACTTCACACTTGGTTCCTCACCTCAAGCATGATTATAGGGGCGTATCTATTTCTAATCACTTTTACCTTTTTATCTTATTTGTGCGCAATGTGAAAATTGCTTAGGTTTGTGTGTGTGTGTGTTGGGGAGTGGGGGTCCGTGTTTTGGACTATCTTATGCTAACTTTTGAGTGATAATGATTGAGTCGTTATGTGTTGACATTGCTTGGAACCTTGGTAAAGTGATGTGGTTTTGTTCTTTTGGATAGGTCGTTTAGACTTTTATTCAGCACTTTTATAATTGTGGGACACAAAGAGTAGGAATCTTGCATAATTGCATTAGCCTTGTGCTTTCCATGCTGTTTTTTTGCCTAAATTGAATACTTTTCATTAGATTTGTTCTCGATTTCCCTCTATAAGATTATTTGTAATTTTTTTTGGAGATGTCGAACTCCACTCCTCGCACGAAATAAAGAAAATTATAAGTTGCACATAGCAATGAGTTTTGGAGTCGAAAAGACGTCTATTTTTTATTGTGTTGTAATTATATGTTTGTTTAAGTACCACGTCAATTAGTTACTAAAAAAAAAGAAAATGAAGAAAAGAAGAAATTCAAAAAAAAGTAATAGAAGCAAAATCCTTGTACATGTGATACGTATAATAAGTCGTGCAACCCTTGTACGCATATTTTTTTTTATTTTTTTAGAAAAAATTGTAAAGAGTTGTATATATGATGGGCTAGTAGGATGCCCATTTAGTGGTTTTGAGGAAAGAT
Organism: Phtheirospermum japonicum; assembly: GCA_014905375.1. Taxonomy (NCBI): domain Eukaryota; kingdom Viridiplantae; phylum Streptophyta; class Magnoliopsida; order Lamiales; family Orobanchaceae; genus Phtheirospermum; species Phtheirospermum japonicum. The sequence continues at coordinate 2,534,393 of BMAC01000059.1, read as the reverse complement.
AGACCTTGGCTAGTGCATGGTTGAGAGACTTACATGAAGAGCAACTCATCGTATTAGTCATATGGATTAGGTTTTAAATCTCTTATCTCAATATTTCGTAGACATCCTTAACTTTTGGTATTGAATGACTAAATGTAATTTTTCTCTATTCATTTGTGTTCATTATTTTTAGGTTCATTAGGAGATTTTATTCTTCTTGTCTATCTGTAGGCTCGGTTTTGCTTGAGGACAAGCAAAAACCTAAGTGTGGGAAGTTGATTTGTATATATTTGTGTGTTTTTCATATGTTTTTGGGTCTTATTATGTGTGTTTTAGTGGGTTTGAGTCATGTTTTTTATTTTTATTCTTTGTTTTGCATTTTCGTAGCTTGTATCCAATTCTTATTGTTTGTTTTTTTTATATTTCCTCATATTTTTATAAATATTTATATTAGTTTAGTTTTTGTTTGTTTTAAGATAGCCGAGCAGGCACTCACAAACATGAGGATCAAAACCATCTCGATTCGACAAAAATATAACCGGGCCCATAAAGGTTAGTCGTCGATCAATGGGTCATCAACGCGCCAATTGGCACGTGCTCCTCACCCACATCGACAGCAAGAGTCAATCAATCTACCGAGAGTTTTCTGCAACCATCGATCGATATGCCATCAACAGGCCATCGACACTTAACTATTTTTGAATTGTCGATTCTCTCCATTGATCGACACCTGATTGATGGTAGAGACACCATCGATTGATGGAAAATCGACAGTTGATCGACGGAAGGATATTTTCTGGCTATTTTTGTCAAAATTACTATTTGCCCCCATTATAATTCATATATGTGTTATTACACTTCTCAGGAAAGGGGGGGGACCTTTAGGTCTTCTTGGAGACTTAGAACAGTTTTACCAAAAGCCTTATCCATTTTTCCCTCATCTTCTTCAAGCACAAACTTTTAAAATCTCTCTTGTTTTGTTTCTTTTTACCACCTTAGCTTATAAACTAGTAGGTGTGGAGGAGCTTATCACATTGTGGTTATTTGGTAACTTTTTAACTTTTGAGATTTGAAGTTTATTACTCATTAGGGTAATTGTTTGATTCATGTTTCTATTGCTCTTGAGTTGTAGAATGTATTAATGTTAAAACTATTGACTTTCTGTTATGTAATTATATCTTTTCATGTGTTGTTTGTGAAATTTCTCCTTCTCCTCCATTGCTGAGTTATAGCAGATGGGTTTTTCTAAATTAGTCAATATCATGCATTTCGTTGTTAATGTAGTCTAGATTCTTGTTAGGAATTGTTCAAGCCTTGATTTAGTAATTTGAATGTTTTCTTCCCTCCATGCTTGGTTTTATCTTATTTTCTCTAGATTTTCATGTTTGTGTCTTGCCTTTTATTTTCAAATCTTTTTCTAAGATTTATGTGTAGTTGAAATTTATTAGCTTGATTAACCAAAAACTAACTAAAAATTGACCGCTTGTTTAGTGTAGTTCTATGAAAAATGAAAATATTATTTCTGATTGCCATTCATCGAGAGATTCAACTTGAGTCAACTCGCCGCACTAGGATCGATCCCATTCTCTTGCGAGAGATCCTTAAACGTGTGTAAAACATAGTGTGTTTGAGATCACTTCAGTCAAACGTGATTAAAGAGGGCCTGGGCAAAGGTGAGAAGATGATCTAAGATCCATAATCACCATGAGGAGTCTATTATGAGAAAATCAAAGACAAGTCAAGGTCGCACATCGGTGGCTGCACACATGCAGAAAACCCCTGGCAAGCCTCTGAACATGGGCGGCACAACCAAGATTCATATCCCCATGGATGGCACCTAGCACTGTATGGGCCAAAACCCATGTGTCAGCCAGTTAACCAACATATATGGGAGGATTTGGGCCTCTATTCTGCTGGCCCCGTTTAATTGCGTGCTTTTTTGTCACACTCCATTAAGACCAAGGGTTGTCACGAGTCGAAACCGGCTGGCCCATGGGGTTTTCATTTTGTTTTTTAAGTATTATTACTATTTATTCCAAGTAGCCATATTTCTATGTCAATTCATCTGCCCTAAATAAGCCCATGACCTCCAAGTACAAAACATGAGAAAATCAAGAAGATCCCATTTATCATCTTTGAAAATACATTAAAAAAAATTGAACTCTTTTACAAAAGTCTTTCCCATATCCCTCTTCGAAAGACACAACTTTATTTTTCTTAGGCCACCATCGTCTTGAATTCTTAATGTTGTTTAATGGACTCTTCAACAAAGTAGCGATGAGTGTAAGTTTAGATTTTAGACTAACTCCAACGGATTGTCTATCAAACTCCCTAAGTCTCACTCCCTAAACTAATTCTCCCTATTATTTCAAGCTCCCTATCTCACTTTACTTTATCAGACTCCCCACTTATGTCAGCTCCATATTTTAGGGACTTCCTATTCTAATTTTACTCCAACAGACTCCCTATTAATAAACTCTTTATCATATATTTATATCTAAGTTAAATACTTTTTTATATCCCTGGACATGTCTGGATATCTCGTGTTATCTCGTGTTCGATTCCCACGATATGATCCCGTGATAAATCAGATGGCCCGCACAATATCCTTTTGTGGCGTGACAAAAAATCCTGGGTCATGTGCCTGGATTTATTTATCCTATTTTTAACCCCGAATGAAATTACATATTTGTCCTTGCATAGTACAAACTATTGACACAAACACCCTTAATTACACATTCAGTTACGCATTGTCCTCCATAGATACTCGTCGAAGCTTGAAGAACCCTAATTTGACTAGTCGAACCAATAATTTTCATCGTTTCTGCGACATGAAAAACTGTGGCTGTAGAATTGGGCGAATTTGAACACCCATCCACCATCGAAGGTAAGAAACTTCATTCGTACATGTCTTGACTGCCTATTTTCTTGTAATATGTAATTAATTGTCTGTGGACACTATATCTGTGTGCGATGTTTTCGATTTAGGTAGGAGTGTGTGTGTGTGTGTGTGTGTGTGTGTGTGTGTGTGTGTTTGTCCGTGTGCTGACAGAAGCTTACACACATACTTTCGATTGTATATCTGTTGTCTCTCGCAATTAAAATATTTCTGCACTCCATTTCTTTGCGTGTTGCGTTCGATTTACTTCGGCGCGTGTGAGTGCTCATGTCCGGGTGGCAACACCAACTTCTGCATACCCCATTAACTGTTAATTTTATTGTCTCTTGCAAATATGAAAACTGAGAGGGGTGAAATTCTAAATATAAAAATTGAGAGGGGTGAAATTCCAAATATGAAAAATGAAAGATATGAAATTGTAATGATGAAAACTGAGTTGTGGACATTGTGTGCTATGCAAGTATAGAGCCAGGTTTTCTTAAAAAGCAAATTCACAAGAATCATATAACTGGACGTTGTAAATATATATATATAATATCACATCTTATCTAAAAAAAAAAATCTACTCTTTCCAGCCGGCAGGAAAGTGTGTAAATAGAGTTTATAAAAAAAATAAAAATAAAAACTATTTTCTACTCTGTCCTGCCGGCATGAAAGTGTGTAAATAGAGTTTATAAAAAAATAAAAATTATTTTTTACTCTTTCCTGCCGGCAGGAAAGTGTGTAAATAAAGTTTTAAGCCTATTACCTGCAGGCAGGAAAATGTGTAAATATTGGATGAGGGTGATTTGGTCAATTCTCGCTTTATCCACAACTATCCCGACAACCGAACACCGTCTTCGCACATCCAACCAAGATTTATCATTTTCTCAATCACGCGCAACGAACATAATACAAATTATTCCCAACAGGGCTATCCTATGATGGGGTACTAATTAGTCCAATCCCATCCAACTAACCGAACGAGCCCTTTAAGTTTGATTTATTCGACTTATACTATTAATAATAATAATAATAATAATAATAATAATAATAATAATAATAATAATAATAATAATAATAATAATAATAACAACGACAATGATGATGATGATAATAATAATAATAATAATAATAATAATAATAATAATAATATAGTACTTTAATAATTCATTCTTGTATTTTTAAATTATTTTATGTATATATTTTTTTATATAAAGGTTTTTTTTATCAATTTATATTTATCTTTATATGCATAGTCTAATCACAAAAAAAAAATAAAAAAAAATCATTTTATGATTGGATTGTCCAATCAAATAATTTTTTTGTTGTTGGCATTTTCCTTGTGTACAATAGTCTTTTTCAGACATCATGCGCATTGTCCTTTAAGTCTATTGATTGAGGAGTTGTATGAGATGAGCTGCTTGGACTATCATTTCCAAATCGTTTTGATTTTTTTGATTTGTTCTTGTCAATTAAGTGAATCCATTTTTTTTGAAACCTTAATATATTCCAACAATGCTCGTATTGAAATGACACCCCTTGAATTTTTTAATACAATATTTTGGCATCGTAAATCTGCACAAAAATAAATAAAAGTGATATATATACAAGTTTATATATTATAATTCAAAATCTATTATACAAGAACTAAAAAAAAAATGGTACCTTATCTTGATCCATTTTACCACTTTGATTTAAATCTTCTATTTGGGCAAAACAACCACAAAATTTACCGGTTGCAAGATTAATATTCGACCACCGCTTCATGAGTGAATTGGAATTTCGATCGGATGAAAATGTTTTGTGCTCATGAATATAATCATATATTCTATCCCAATATGTTTTATGTGTTCGGTTATTACTATGCATGGGATCTAAACTAACATTTAGCCATGCCGATACAAGTAACAAATCTTCTTCAACGGAGAAATTATGTTTCCGCGGAACTTTCTTTTTCCCATTATTTGATTGTGATTCATCAAATAGAATATATGGTACGGGCTCCACTCAAAATTATCGTCGAAAGTTGGATAATATGAATTTTGCGAGTCCATCTATAATTGAGAATTAATGAAACTAAATTAGCACAAGCAACATAAAAATAAAAAGATATAATTATTTAAAAATCACGAAATGAATAAATTACGAGACGAAAAAATTACGATTAAAATATGTGAAATAATAATTAAACCAAAAGATAAAAAAAAATATAACACATAAATTATTAAAAATATTTGGTGATCAAATATATTATTGAGTCCATATATCTTTACTTTTATATATATATATATATATATATATATATATATATATATATATATATATATATATATAAACTAATAAGAATAAATAAAATAGATTTACTGTACGTAACTAAATAGTGATCAGTTGACGGTGTTTGGTTTTAGATTTATTTAAAAGGTGTTATAATGAGTTCATATATATGTGGTAACACATTTCTGGAACTAATAAAATAATCTATATTAACATCATCCGAAAAATGAAATTATAAACTTATTAGTTATTATACATTGTATGCCAAAATCTCCATATACATAATTTATATATATATATATATATATATATATATATATATATAAACTAATGCATATTAATAATTAAAGGAATAATAAAGTGCAAAAAAAAAAAAAAAAAAAAACGGATCCCACACCCCACCCCACCCCACCCCACCCCACTCAACCTTATTTAATAATAAAGAAACAACAATTATAATAATAAAACTACCCTAATCTTCTCTTCCACCCTCATTTCACTTGTTCAGCCGCCCCCTCCAGTTTCTTTTTTCTCCTCCAAGCTCTTGCCTACCCTGAAATCCCTCAAATTTTTTACCTTTGATTCTCTTTTTTCTTCTACTTTTGATCTGGATTCCTTGTATCTATTATATATATATATATATATATATATATATATATATATATATAATAGATACAAAGAATCCAGATCATAATATATATATATATATATATATATATATATATATATTGATTTTATTTTCTAGAATAATTGTGAATTGATATGAATAATTGATTCTTGTTTGTGTCAATATATAGCCGTTCTTTTTTACCGTTGCAAAAAAGAGCCGTTGAGATTCTCAACTTTTTTTTTTCCTGGCTTTTTCAGGCTCTGTTTCTGCGTCCGTGTTCTTCTTCCTTTTTTCTTTTTTGTGTTCTTCTTCCTTTTATTCTTTTTTTTTTTAATTTGCAGATAGGGAGCCACTTTAATTAAAGCAAAAAAGAAAATCGTAGGGAGTCAAAAATTGCTCCCTACTTTTAGGGAGTTGAGACTAAAAAAAGAGAGCTCCCTATTTTAGAGAGGATGTTTAGGGAGCCTTCTAAATCAAATCTTATAGTTTTGCCTACCTAAATTGACTAAGGAACCATTATAGGGTTTTTTAAGTGGGGTTTTCGAAGAGTAGCCATAAACATTTAGTGCGGCCGTCTTGGAGGATGTGATAGAAATTACCTAGATTGGAGTATGAGCAGCAATTAAATACACTAAAAACCCACGGGACGACCCATTTAGCAAGATATACGGGCCATGAACTTAGGGTTTCCGAGGCCGTGGAAAGACGGGCCCAACCCACCCCGCTCCTTTCCAGCCCAGCCCATGGTGGGTCGGAGCAGACTGGGCCAAACTGGCCCATTTGACACTTCTTATGGCACCTCCCTCATTCTATCAACAATTATCAGTAGTACCCCTCGTGCACCCATCCACATCCTCTTGGTAGCTATCGATCCCCCTCACCTATGCCCGTGCGCAATTGCCAGCTTGTGTAGAAGCTTTAGTATTCAAAGCACAACTCTTTAACCCATCATAAGATTTTAATGGATTTTATATAATTGGAAACCTAAGAGAGTATTTCAACAATATTTATGTTTACCACTAAGTCTTGCTCGAAATTGTAGATTGTTAAAAGGTTGGTTAAAGTGGAAGCAGCATGCTGAAATTCACAGATATAGCAGGTCATAGTGTGGACACCTTAACTCTCTAAAAAGCTAAGTGATATGACTGCATCTCATAAGAATACATCCGGAGACAATTTGTACGTTTTGATCCTCAAAATGCCTGCTTGCAAGCAAACTTTGCCCAGCCTCACTTAACCTTGCTCCGACCTTGTTGGAAACTTGCACGCGCAACAAAGAGACCACAATCTCAGCACGTGTGACACTTCTTTGCTGCCAAAGTATGGCTTAAAGATGCTGGGGAAATCCAACAAGGGTCGGAGCCATCTTCCCCATGGCGGATCCCTTCTGCGCGCGTTCTCCACCATGTGGCCTCATTTTGGCCAATTTTATCATTTTACCCTCGTTTCATCATAAATAAATCTTTTACTCCCCCATTTCAGACACATATTCTTCACCACACAAAACTCTATCCTCTTGCAAGCTCCATTTTCATCTTCTTCATGTTTTTCAAGCTTAAATACAAAATGTAGATCTATTTTAATTCCATAGCTATTAAAGACAAAATTAAAGTTTTTATTTATAATTTCTTGTTTAGATGTTGAGACCCATCTTTAATTGTTAGTAAGCTTTCTATGAATAATGTTTTACTTGCTCTTTTATTTATTTTATTGCTTCCTTTTAGTTTTAGCTCATTTGGAAAATGGATGATGGTGTTTGGTGTTCTTAAGTGTTCTTCCTCAAATATCATGTTCTTTATTCCTTTATTTTATTAATTCAATTTCATTATTACTTTTATTATGGATTTGTATTTTATTCATAGTGTCCTTGCTTGTTCTAGCCTTTTGTTCTTGGATTTGTTCATGACTTAGGTTTGATTTTGTGGGTGAAGAGATTACATAAGTTTAAAATCGTTAATTCAAAATTCATTGGTGTTTAATTGAGGATTGAGATTAACAACCCCGGTTGATCGTGGAGACGAATTTATAGTGCCCTAGACCGTTGTTTTATTGACTTTTCATACTCGCATTCTTTAAATTCTTATTTTTAATTGCTTTCTTTCAAAACTGTTTTTAAAATGCTTTTGATCTTAAATTCTCTGTGTAGTTGTTAGCTTTCGGAAACCAAAATGTGATTGAGCATTTAGATTAGGCTTTCCCTGATTTATTTTCTCTTTCATGTTGCAAACACAAGAATCACTTCTGATTAGTCTTCCCAAGATATACAGACCTCACCTCACTACATTCGATCTCGTTCTCTTACGGGCGAACCTTAAAATATTTTAATAACTGGTGCTTTTGAGTCCGAATCAAAAATTGGCGTCGTTGTTGGGGAAGACTAAAGGTTTTATATCTTGTTTTGTTGTCGTGATTTGTTCTTTTATTAATTTTCTTTTTATTGTTTTTTCTTATATCTCGTTGGTATGTTTGATCTCGTTTGTTGAGTGTTGTGCGTGCAAGGGAGATGAACACTTGGACTTAAGCGTCTTCCTCATATCAACATCAACCGCATCTTTTGAGATCTGAAATATAACAAACCAAAGATGTCCAATAATCAAGCTCTCAGTCTTATCAGATATTTCTTTCGGATGGTTGTACGTACAATTTCTTCGTGCATTCAGTTAAGCCCCGCAACCTGAGAATACGAGCTAACGGTTATCCATCTCAATGTACTTCTTCTTTTCCACGGGCTACCAAGCGAGAATCTCCTTATCTTTATCCATGAGTTTAATGTTATTGCACCAACCATCCATTCACTTTGAGCTATGATTACTATGCTCCACCTACATTAAATACCTATGATTTGAGTTACAAGCCTTATGCCCCCTCTCCCATTTACTAATATTTAGTGTATACTGATGCACACACTCCTCGTGCCTCGCCTTCTTATAATCGAAGCTACGATCATCATCCTACACCCCTTAGCCCGCCCACATTTAAACCCCTTGTATTTTTGGTTAATTGAAAATTAAATAATTACCTTTAATCAAATTGCGAAAAAAAAAAAGAAGCAAACCTTTTGAAGTTTTCAAAAAAATGCACGACTTTCTTTTTATAATTGCAAAACGAATGACTCGTGAGTTTCCGGTGATTGAGAAATTTCAACGTCGCCGAACAACTTTGCCACCACCACTAATAAAATCCTCTCATTGATCTAGTTTCGATTATGCAATATCTTTCTCCATACGCCGCCCCATTTGCCGAAAAAACTCTAACGAAAGTCACCCATTTTTGTGTTGGGATCACCCACGTCAATATGCTTTTGTTGATCAAAATGGTGTGATCACCAGTAAGGAAAAGCACGATATGATTTCACATGACTATTCTAAATACACAAAAATAGATTTATACAACAATATTGTTCAATTCAATTCAAGTCTAGTTTAATCACCTAAACAGATTTCTTCTAAAGACCCTTTTGCAAATTTTCCAAAAGCATGGATACCACTTGTTTCCCTGTCAGTAACAGCTACGCAAGCAAGAACGCAAAAGAAAAAAGGTAAATAAAAATATCATTCCAAGAATCGGTCATACTACAGGTAAGTATTTATTTACTTACTCGACATTTCTACAATTAAGATTTTGAATTTTTGGAAGTCTAGCAGTTTTTAGTTGCTCATCCTTATCCGTTAGCCGCCAGGATCATTAAAATCAGTATATCCCAACAAAAGACAACTTGGGTGACTTCTGTTGGTGATTTTCCGATAAATGGGGCGGTGTATGGAGAAATGGATGGTATGATTGGAACTAACTCGATGAGAGAGTTCGATTGGTGGTGGTGGTGAAAAATTTATTGAACGACGTTCAAGTTTTCCGATCACCGAAAACTCACCGGTGATTCATATTTCAACTATGAATGAAAGTCGTGCCTTTTTTTTCATATTTATAAAGGTTTGGTTTTTTCTACAATTTGATTAAACGTTGGAGAAAAGATCGACATTTGGTCGAAGGAAAAAAGGTGGAGACGTAGTCAGAGAAAAGGTCAAAGAAAGGTTGACATGTGGTCGAAGGACAAAAAGGTAGGAGCCGTAATCGGAAATGTGGTCAAGGAAAAATAGTCGGAAATGTGGTCAAGGAAAAATGGTCGGAGTCGTAGTCGGAGAAAAGGTCGAACATGTGGTCGAAGGAAAAAATGTCGGAGCGTAGTCGGAGAAAAAGTCAAACATGTGTCTTTGTCGTATTTTTATTTTTTTTTCTCGTCTAATGTATTTTTTCTCTTTTGTTTTTTTTTATTATTTCTTTTGTAGTGTGTTGTGATTTTATGCTCAATTAATGTAATTTCTTATTATATAATAAATATTTAATATAGTGTTTTTATAATTATATTAAATGTCGATCGATACTAGACTTTGTGATATAAAAAAAAATTAAGGAGTCCAACTTGTTAATTTTATATATAAAATATGGTATAAAAAGAAATATTCTATGTGTTTGAGAATAGGTTTATTGATCGGTGAAGAATTACTATCTGATGTAATATTTAGTGCATTTTTCAGTTTGACGAGAAGGAACTAGTTGAAGATGCCTGAATCTAAAAAAATAGTGGACATTTTTCATTTCCAGTTTAATATATTGGCTTTTTCTCTCTCCCTCTCTCTTTTTTTTAATATGTTCACTAACTTGACAAGTTTCTAAAATATTTATCTCAAATTAGATATGATTCTATATTTTTAAGGTAAAAACTAGCATTAGGCCAGATTGACGGGTCATGACTCATTAGGCTATCTGACCCGATATTTTAATGTATTGGTTTTTGAATTATGATGTATTGATTTTTGTACTATAAGTATTTATTTTTAATAAATATATGACCCGTGTTATGATGTATTGATTTTTGTATTAGTATTATGATATATTGATTTTTTATTATAATGTATTGGTTTTTATAAATAACGTAGCAGTATGAAATTTTGGCCTAAAGGATGATCCGTTAGTCCGGCCTGATAAGAGTCTTGCTCTTTCTTTAATTTTCCAATATAATAAAATAGGTAGTTGAATAGGAAATTATTATCTCATCAATCCTTATAAGAATCGAGTAGGATTAATATAGCCAGAATTGAGCGATTCAAATACAGATAAAACACAATTCATTGCACCAAAAAATAACCATAACAACAAAGTGACATGATAACTAAACAAGGATTAAAATAAAAAATTGAACTACGCAAATAAAGAGCTTATTGCAATTGTGTCCTTCAGGCAGAGAGATCTAGCCACCAGCCATCAGAGAAAGAAAGCCATTACCTCTAATTCACCCTGTAACAAGAGTTCATGTAATTAATGACTAAGAAATAATACAATTGCATCTCGAATATCATATAAACTGCGTACGTGAAACAATTGAGTATCTACGCTATTTATGTGCATTATGCAAAAAAGTAGAAATCACTCAAAAATATATAATTTATATTTACTTGTTGCAATCAATTTCAGGTGAGATTATGTAGGGAAGGGAGACGCCGCATTTCCCGGGGAGAGCTTTTGCGTTTTTAACGGCGGTAGGAGAGGCAGAGCTGGTGACAGATTTCAGGCACGTGCAAACATTACGGCGGTCGGCGGTGGTGCTGGCCGCTTTGTACAGCGACTTAACCCCCGCACAGCAGTTAACCGGCACCTGGCCCCCACCCAGCACGTACTCAAAGCAAGGCGCCAAAGTGCTCGTCACTGTCCCGCACGAGATCTTTGGTGCCGCCGGCGCCGCCTCAATAAGCGGCGGCAAAACCGCCGCCGCTGCAATGAGGACTAGGCATGTTGCCTTAAACAGCCCGAATATAATTGCCATTTTTGAGGACTTTTGTGCTAACTGGAAAGGTAATTTTATAACTACTATATATGGAAATTTGTTTTATTTTGATTAATATGAATTTTGAAGTACTTGCCAAATTTATGATTATACTTATTATATAGGGAACGCTTGTATTGTAGTTGTAGGTAATAAATGCGAGAATAGAACATAAAATTGGTTGTACGATATGGTTATAGGAGGGGGTAGTTGGATACTCAATGCTTATTAAAGTTTTTGTCTCTTTATAATGATCCAAGTGGTTCTCATAATATGTTTACTAACATACACTAATTTGCAATGAAATTTAATTAGCATTTACGTATTTTTTTTTTTCATTTCACAAATATTAATTAAAAATACTGGTCTAGTGTATGTGTGTGAGTATTATATTCTCATATATATATCATTATAAACCGCATTGTTATGAAATACAACCAAAAAAGGCTAGATCTAGCAAAACATCAACTTTATAGATGTGGAATATACCGTATACAAGTAGTTTGAATCTAAATTTAGTTTACAGTTAAGGTACAATTATTTTTCAGCATACAGTGCTAAAATACAGTCCCATGGTCAAGTCATATCATCATTAACTTCCTGCAAATTGGAAAATAAATGAGAAAACATGAATTCAACTACTTCGTGTCAGGTCGCCATCCTCACATATAGACAGATTTATACGCCATGTTATATGTAAGTAAAATTGCAAAATAACCCAATAATACAAGGTGGTGAAAAATTAGTATCACTGCAAATTTACTTTTTAATTTATAAAAAATAGTAATTTAATATTAATTTTTATCCTATAAAAGTAAGTTCACCGAATTCTTCAAGTTTCTGTCTGAAATTGATAATTTCAACCAATTAAAATCTTATTAAAAATAGGAATTTGTTAAAGTTAAGTTATTTTAAGAAATTGCTTAAAATATAAAATTTAAAAAAGATGGGAAATATATGATAAAAACCTGAGATTATTTTAAATATGCCAAAAATATATTATTGAAATATAAAATTATAAAAAAACTGGAAAAATATTTTTAAAATTCATTTTCTTCAAAATATGTAAAAATAAGGTAAAATATAAAATATAAAATGGAAAACTGTTTTTAATTTTTTTTAAATCTTATGAAATATGTACTAATATATTTAAAATATAAAATCCAAATAAGACATGGGAAAATATCTAGAAGAATCTGGGAATTTGTTTTATATTTTACAATATTTTTAATATTAGAATAAACTCAGATATTATCAAATATTTTCTAGATTTCTTTAAGAAAAAATTCATATGTAAAATAACTTCTTTCATAAAATATTCTCTAGGTTTTTAAATTTTATAGTTAAATATAATTCTTTTACATAATTTCCCGATTTGTAAATAATTTTTCTCATATTTAATTTTGATTTAATTTTTTGTTTTTACGTATTCCAAATTTTATAATATATGTTTTCAGACTTTTTTTGAATTTATATTTCAAATACCCTTTTTTACATATATAAAATAGTTTTGAATTTTAAATATTTTTCAAGATTTTTTTTAATTTTATAATTTAATAACCTTTTTTTTGAAATATTTAAAGTAATCTCAGATTTTATAATATTATTCCATCTTTTTGAATTATATATTTTGAATGATTTTTAAAATAATTTTAGATTATTAAAATACATTTTTATTTTTAATTAATTAATTGATTATTACCACGTTAACTTATATTAGATCAAAATTGGTCCAAAACATCAACTTTCTCCCTAATTGAAAGATTCCAGTTTAAAAAAAGAAAAAAAGAAAATCCGACAAAAATTGTTAAAAATAAATTTTCAAATTCTTCGATAATTTTGAAAGTGGAAATGCATAATTAACACAACACAACACAACACAACACAATTATATTGAAAAATGACACAATAAGTCACATGCAACATAAGTTGCACCAACACGGGCACAGGATACGACACGGCTCGGGTACGAGAATACGCTTATTTTAAAAAATATAGGATACGACACGTCTCGAACACGTTTATAATATAAATAATTATTAATATATTTATTCCTACAAATATTAAATTATAATAATTTTTATTTCTAATAAATCATCTAAAATAATTACAAACTCATTCACAATAATTTATAAAACCCCAAATAAAATAAAAAATGATATTAAAATAAAAAATTAAAAAAAAATTGAAAAAAAATGAAAAAATGTGTCGGGACCGTGTTCGGGCCGTGTCCCCTATGCCCCGTCGTGTTCGAGCCGTGTCCCCTGTCAAAAATTCAAAAAAAAAAAAATAATAAGACACACGTCCGACACGTGTTGAGCGTGTGTCCGCGTCCCCAGAGTATTCGACTCGTCCCGAAGGTCAAAAATAAAATATCCGCGTATCATAAGCATACAACCCATGTCAACAAAAAACACGAAATCATAAAAGTTAATTTACATTTATAGATATTTATAATTAAATAAGATAGATAACGAAACACATGATAAAAATATAATTTGACACCCGTCAAACTCGCACACACAATGTACACGACACACGCAAACTAATTTATATATTTATATAATAACAAGTGGAGTTATTTACAATAGCTTACTTGTCAAGGACCTGCTGCCAGATGTACATACAATAGACTCCCATTATTAATAACTCAAGACCTGATGAAAAAACAAAATTATGTTTAAGGCACGCTGTACATACAATAGACTCCCATTATTTATAATTCAAGACCTTGTAGGAAAGAAAATTATGTTCAAGGAACATAGGATGAGTCAATTATTAATCAAGAACCTGAAAGTAAAATCATATCAATTCAAAACTCAAATCATGTTCACTGCAAAAAAATTAAGTATATTTTTAGGAACTTTAAGTAGGGAATCCAATTCATCTGTATTATCAAGGAAAATATTCTTACTACCTAGAGAATTACGAAGGAGTTTATCATAGATAATTGTTCTCTCGGTGAATATCTCGTTATATCGTCGTCAATGGTTATTGTCACTATTTTCAAAGAAAATACTGAGAAAATATAATATGGAGCGAATCTATCTCTTGGTATAATGAAGATCTCAATAAAAAAAAATAAAAAAATTGAAAAAACCGAGGGAATATAAATTATCTGGGTGAAAAATTGAGGGAATTCAAAACCTATCGGTATTACCGAGGGAATTTTAGGTTATTTTCCAAGAGAATTTCTCATTTTTTTGAATTTCTTAAAAAATTAAAAAAAATGTAAAATCATTAATATAATTCATCATAAAATGTCATTTAACACATTTAAAATGTAATTAACTATGATCTTAATATATAATTCTCATCGGATATATTTTTATTGATTAGTATGTCATGTGACAATATTGCTATGTGTGATAAGATCGATCTTATTATACTTATAAGGATCGGTCTTTTTATTCAACTGCATATGTAATTAATACAATCTTATTATTCTTTAAAATATTACATGGGTACATGTTTTATAAACACAAAACATACTATTTTTTATATTTTTTAAATACTCTAAGAAAACCAAGGCAATATATTTCCTCGGTATAAACCGAGGCAATTCAATATCCTTCCTTGTTACAGAGAGTATTTTAGCTCCCATGGTTCTTTACCAAGGGAATTTTATTCCCTTGGTTTTTCGATTTTAAAATAAAAAAATAAAAAAAAATATAATAATAATAATAATAATATATCATATATAATGTCATTGTATACACTTAAAATATAATTAATATGATCTTAATATAAAACTCTCACCAAATGTATTTTTATTGATTGGTATGTCATGTCAATTTAATGGTATTTATGATATGACCAATCTTATTGTACTTATAAGGATTGATATTGCATATGTAATTAATGTAATCTCATTATTATTTTAGGTTATTACATGAGTACCTTCTATATTTTAGAAACACAAAAAATACTCATTGACTAATAATTAAAAATTTTCATTGTTTAAAAAAATCAAGGGAATATAAATTCCTCAATACTTTTTAATTTTTTAAAAAATAAAAATTAAACAAATGTAATAACATTTGTCATTGTATACACTTAAAATATAATTAATATGATCTTAATATAAAACTCTCACCAAATGTATTTTCATTGATTGGTATGTCATGTCATATTAATGGTATTTATGATATGACCAATCTTATTGTACTTATAAGGATTGATATTGCATATGTAATTAATGTAATCTCGTTATTTTTTTAAGGTTATTACATGAGTACTTTCCATGTTTTAGAAACACAAAAAATACTCATTGACTAATAATTAAAAAAATTTATTGTTTAAAAAAATCAAGGGAATATAAATTCCTCAATACTTTTTAATTTTTTAAAAAATAAAAATTAAACAAATGTAATAACATTTATATCTCATATAATAATGTCATTTTACACACTTAAAATATAATTAACATGATCTTATTATATAGTTCTCATCAAATATATTTTTATTGATTGTTATGTCATGTGATATTAATGGTATGTATGATACAATCGATCGTATTATACATATAAGGATTGATCTTTTATTCAATTTCATATGAAATTAATATTCTCATTTTGTTTTTATGATATTACAATGGTACTTTCTATGTTTTAGAAATACAAAAATACTAATTGATTGATAATTATATATTTTTATTTTTTAAGAAATTCAAAAAACTGAGGGAATATAATTCTCTCGGTAAAAAATGAGGGAAATTTAGGTCCTCTGTTCTTTAGCAAGGGGATTTATATTTCCTCATTTTTTTTAATTCTTTAAAAATTTAATAAAATATAAAAAAATGTGATAACATTAATATAACTCATATAATGTCACTTTTCACACTTACATATAATTAACATGATCTTAATATATAGTTCTCATCGAATGCATTTTTATTGATTGGTATGTCATGTGGTATTAATGGTATGTATGATACAATCGATCTTGTTATACTTATAAGGATCAATCTTTTTATTAAACTGTATATGTAATTAATGTAATCTCGTTATTTTTTAAAGATATTATATGGGTACTTTCCATGTTTTAGAAACACAAAATACACTAAGTGGTCGAAAATTATATTCACACACACACACACACACACATATATATATATATATAATAGAGTTAATATAATTCTAGAACTGATGGACCTAGAATTTGTTCAATAATATCGAGGGACTTTGAATTCTCTCGGTTTATTTATTTATTTAATATATATATATATATATATATATATATATATATATATATATATATATATATATATATATATATATATATATATATATATATATATATATATAAAGTTAATATAACTTCCCCTTGTCCTTATATGTGAACCTAGGGTCAATTATGGGCCTTAGATCTAATTAAATGGATAGATCAGATTTTTTGTGTATTTTCTTATTTGATTAAAAATATTAAGATTGTATAATAAAAGCACTGCTAGTGTATATAACTAAAATATCAATAAAGCAGGAAGCAGCGGATGCATTTGAAAAGCTAAAAGAGTACTTAGCGGAGATACCATTGTTAACAAAGCCAATGGCTATCGGTCGGGGAGGTCTCGGTAAGCTCGGTGCTCATCAGAGAGGATGCAGGTACTTAAAAACCTATTTATTATATTGACAGGATGTTGAGGGGTGCTGAGTTGGAGAAAGGAGGTTTTGCGCTAATTTGTACAGTGAGAAAGTTGCAACCATATGTTTTGAGCCACAAGGTGAAGGTACGCACAAACCTGGCCCTCAAGCAAGTTCTGAGTAATCCAAACCTGTCCGGAAGGCTAGTAAAGTGGGCGGTGGAATTGAGCGAATACGACGTGGTATAAGAACCTCGGGCGGCCATCAAAGCACAGGTGTTGGCGAATATCCTGCAGAAGATGGTGCGCCCATGTGAACCATGCGACGAGATAAAATCATGGTTATTGCATACGGATGGGTCAACTATGGTATCGGGAGCTAGATTGGGGATTGTGTTAACTATCTCGGAAGGTGAAAATTTAGAGTTTGCAATCAAACTGGGATACAAGGCATCTAATAATAAGGCAGAGTATGAGGCGGTATTGCAGGGTGTGAAAATGGCAGGCGACCTGGGAGCAAGGAGAGTATGGGCATATACAGACTCCCAACTGGTAGCTCGTCAGTTCAGCGGGTCTTTTGAGGCAAAGGAAGAGCGTATGGCTGTATATTTAAAGAAGTTACGAGAAGAGGTTGTGCGTTTCGAAGAATTTAAGCTGGAGCATCTATCGCGGGCTAATAATACTCGAGCTGATTAGCTCGCTCGGACTGCAAGAGCCTTGGGGACTTGTGGTACCAGAAAAATTACATTGATGGAGTTAAGTCATAATAGTGTAGATAAAGGAAAGGAAGTGATGGAAATAGAGATAAAAGATGACTGGCGTACACCAATCTGGGAGGTTCTTGTTAAGGCAAAAGAAGTCGAAATACAGTTATCAACAAAGGAGGCTCGAACAGCAGCTCGATTTTGTGTTATAAATGAAGAATTATATAAAAGGTCGCGTTTTGGCCCATTTTTAAAGTGTTTGGCCAAGGAGGAAGGATTGGATGTGTTAAGAGAGATACATGAGGGGTACTGTGGTGATCACGCGAAAAGCAGAGCACTGGTTGGGATAACGTTGCGGGTTGGTTTCTTTTGGCTAGGAATGAAGGGAATGGCGGGCGACCTGGTGAGGACTTGTAAAAAGTGTCAGATGCATGCACCGGTCATCCATATATCGGCTGAAGATATGATGGTTATGAGCTCACCTTGTTCTTTTGCACAATAGGGAATTAATATTGTGGGGTCTTTCCCAAAAACACCAGGTAATAAACAAAACCTGGTGGTGGCGGTCGATCATTTTATGAAATGAGTAGATGTCGAGGCGGTTACGGGCATAAGCGAGCAGGACATAATGGATTTCATCTTTAATAACATTTTTTGCAGGTTTGGTGTCCCACGGGTGCTAGTTTCGGATAATGGAACCCAATTCAACAGGCAGAATTAGGATTGGTGCAAGGAAATGGGGATGAAACAACGTTTTGCTTCTGTGTCGCATACCCAGGTTAATGGACAGAGGTCACTAATCATATTATAGTGCAAGGAATTAAGTTGCGATTGGAAAAGTTAGAAGGGCTCTGGGAGGACGAGCTCGCATCAGTCCTATGGGCTTACCAGACGACTCCCCGAGCCTCTACAAGGGAGTCGCCGTTTATCTTGGTTTATGGAATGGAGACTGTCATCCCAGCGGAAATAGTGGGGGGATCACAACATTTATCAACATTCAATGTGGAAGAAAGTGAAAGGTTGGCAAGGGGAGCAACTAAGACAATTGATGAAGTACGAGATAAGGCTGCGGCTTGGGTGGAACGATACAAACAGAAGGTTCAGGCAGCTTTTAATAAACGTGTTAAACGTCGATACTTCCAGGTCGGCTACCTAGTATGGAGGCAGACTGATGCAATACATAGTACTAGAAACCTGGATCCGAACTGGATAGGGTCGTTCAAAGTGATCAAGGTGTTACGTGGGGGAGCATATATACTTGAAAATGCTCAAGGAAAAGCTTTACCCAGAAGCTAGAATATTTGTCATCTAAGGAAGTATTACGCCTAAATGGCGGGTCTATGAGGTAGGTGTGTATTGTTTTTATAAACCGATGCTTATATAGGCCGGATGGTTATTTTATTACCCTTCAGGGCGGATGATTGTTTTTATTACCCTTTGGGGTGGATGATTGTTTTTATTACCCTTCGGGGCGAATGGTTGTTTTATAAATCGATTCTTGTACAGGTCGGATGGTTGTTTTACTACCCTTCGGGGCGGATAGTTGTTTTATAAACCGATGCTTGTACAGTTCGGATTGTTGTTTTATTACCCTTCGGGGCAGATGGTTGTTTTATTACTCTTCAGGGAAGATGGTTACATTTTGACCTTAAGTATGTTTGACTTACATATTTGAGGTCGCTTATGGGACAGATATGTTTGACTTATATATTTTCCCCATATTTTATAATTTTATATGTCTTAAAACATATTTGACTTATATGTGAGTTAAGTTCATCTTTGTCCAGGTCTCCTTGTGTCAAGGATAATTGATGTGTCTTTTGTTCTGCCTGGATGTTCAGCTCATCGCAAGTCTTTTGTAGGTCGCTCTCAATGGATCGAGCAAGTAGTTGAAGGGATATGTTGTCGAGCAGTGGCGTTATCTGCATTTGAAGTTGTTATAAGTAAATATTTATTTGTGTTGAAAGAGGACTGAATCTAAGTAAGATTACCTGGGTCATGGTGCGTTCTTGGAGGACAGCTGAGATTCTCTCCGCATCATTGCACTGAGCTAGCTCCTTTTCCAAGTCAGGAGAGACCGATAAGGTCGCACCATGGGTTTTGCGGAGGCGTCAACATTCTGGGGCCTGCGGCGTATGCTTGGGAGAGGTGCTTGTGGTCCTCTTTCCTTTAGATATAAGGGAGGTAAGCGGTATGTGTTCTTCGGCCTCAGCAACCTCTTCGCGATTCTTGGCCAGCACGGCCCCCACCTCCTCATCTGTGTCCACCAGGAGAGGTCGCGGCGCGGAGATGATTGCAGGGCTCGGGTCGGTTGGCAGAATAACTTCCTATGAGCTTGAGGAAATATAGCTGCCGATGAAGTCATCTACGAAACAGAAAACATATTAATAAACAAGATTGTATTGTTGATAATGTCAATTATGCGAAATCTTATAGCTAAGGATACCTACCAAATTCAGATCTGGTTAAGGGATGTTCGAGAGGTCGAATATCGAGACGTACGTATGCAAAAGGCTTCTCTCGCCTGGTGAGTTGCACCACGTCAAAGGGATTCACCAAAAAGCGAGTTTCCCGGGGCGAGCTGAAAAGTAAAATGATTTTTTTTGGTATTTCACTAGAAAACAAAAATAGAAAAATCCCGGGTCGGGCTGGACATTGTAGTTGTACACAAGAGCATATATCCCGCCATAAACCTCATTGAATTTGGGGTCAGATGGAGGAAAGGAATTTTAAATAAGTTTGAGCTTTGAATAAAAAACGGGTGAGCAAGAAACCTAAAACCTGCTCTCAGTAGCTCGTCAAAGAACATTATTTGGGAAGCAGGGGGATTGTTTGGATCCAGTTGAAGGATGTTTGGGGTAACTAAGGTGGCAGTAGCAGGAAGGTTGAGTTCTTGCTTAAGTTCTTCAAGCTTTTCTGGGATTGGGAGTACCCAATAGTTATCTCCTACTACCTTAGTGGTGTGGGGAAGGGGAAGTATCTCGACTGCGGCTGAAGGAGGTATAACGGTTATAGGATTGCTAAGGTAGTGTTCGGTGGTTGAAGGCATTATGGTTTCTTTTAAGTGGATGCCCTCGGGGATAGTTTTGTTTTCTGGTTGGGTTGAAGAGGGGTCTTCTGATATGTTTTCTAGTTTGGGCCTCAAGCTCCGACCAACTGATGTCACCTTCCGGTTCGTCATACAGGCCTAGGGGTGAAGAAGGTTGTTTTCATCTTCTTTTAAGAATATAAAGATTTTTGATAGGGTCGAAATCGGGGGAAATGTCTTGTTTTTGATAATCAGGGTTGGAGGATGCTAGATTTGCCATTAATCAAGAAGAAAAACAAGAGAGAAGCAGTAAATACGATAATATTCAGCATACACAATAATTACAGAACTAAATTGAAATTAACTGTTGTTATGAGGAGAACGAGGGGACTTACCCATTTTCGCTGTTGTGGATTTTGGAGACGAACGTTGATACTTTTTAACTTTTGCAGAAATCTGCGAGAAAGAAAGATTTTTTGCAGAGAATAATGGTGTTTTGCTCGTAATTTTCGAGTAAAGTGAGAAAAATGAGGAAGATGAGGTGTTTTGGGGGGCGGCGTAAAGTGGAAAGCTGAAGGGACAGAAAGGTGTTTCTTGAAAGACGGGAAGTTGGTAGGGTTTTTTAGGAATATTTTTGGCCTTTCATTTCTGGCCCAGTGCGTTTAATATATTACGAGAAAATAGGGAGATGACACGTGTCCAACATGCTGCCAGGGGGCATTTAATGATCTTTAATGAGATATGACGGAGAGAGGAAGGCGTTTTGATTTACTAAAAACGCATGATTATATTTTTTGGGTTATTGTGCCTGCGTATGACTGTAGGTCGGGAATAGGTGATTTTTATGATTACAGGTCGATGGATATCTCAGGTTGTTCAAACATGAAATATGGGGACTTTTAAGCGACCTCTTCTTCTGGGAGGAGCATTCTTCCTGGGGGCTGAGCGAGCTGATTTTTCAGAGGTCGCAATTTCATGTGGCGAGCTCTTTTTGGATGAGCAGTGATATAGCTTGGTATTGCAAGCTGGGTTATCATGAGTTATGGTATGATGTCTTGGTAAGTTAAAAGGGTGATTTATTTATGATTAAATCTCTATGTGGTTTCTGGTTGTTACATTCTTTTTACCTTCTTACATATTCTACCTGATTTCGTACCTCAATCAGTTAGAATATGGGGGACTAGATGATACGACACTAAATATTCATGTTGATTTTATGTCGGTATTTGTTAAGCGACCTCATTTCTTGGGAGGAGCATTTCTCCTAAGAGGTGGGTGAGTTGTTTTATGGGTTAGTGACCTGGAATATCGGTGTGGTTAGCTCTCATATAGGGTGGCGACCACTTATGGTTTAACCAGCCCGGTGCTGGGTATTGGGCTTTTATAATGGTTGGGTCCGAACGTGCTGGCATGGATGGTATTGTGGGGTCCCGACGAACTATGTTTAAAGAGTCACAGGCCCAGGCCTATTTTGGTAATTTAAGCGAGAGATCTATTATTTATGGGAACTTAGCATACAGGAGAAGTTCTAAATCTAAGTCGGTCATGGTATTTATGGAATTATAGTGGGAGAATGTAACCTTAACTTGGGAAGCACTTCTCTTGTTTATATGAAGGGGTTCACGCCCTACTTTTATTTGAAGTTTTTTATCACGATTTGAGCTCTCGAAATATCTCTTGCACTTTCTGACTTAAGCATTGGAGGACCTTCGTCGGGACCGTCCACCACCTTGGCTGAAGGTGTTGCAGGATCAATCAGGTCGCTGCAACATAATTTGAAGATATTTAGGTTTCTGATCTCTTATTTGAGGTCAGTACTTCTATTCTTAGTAACCAATATTTTTTATTTTATCACACACACACACACACACACACACATATATATATATACACACACTCGTGGAAAGTTTTGACGGTTACAGCACCAGAAATTAGATTTTGATCTCATTTGCAACAGCCAACAAATGTGATGTCTTTCTTTGCAAAATTAAAAATATTTGGTTTATGTTGCAACTCAAACAAAGTTGATGATTTTATATGCAATTAACCCAATTAAATGATTAAATTAAAACCGACTTAAATACTATTTGTTGGCGGTTTTTAAAATAATCGACTATAATTGTTTAGGGGATTTCTACGGTGCCGTGAAGGTACCATTTCCCACTTAATAAGAATCATTAAATTAAAAGTTGGTTATGGATGAATAATAATAAGATCAATGAATGTAAATGCGGGGGGCCGGCATCACACTTTACAAACAAACTCTGCCCTCATTCCCCACTTTCCGCCGCCGTAGTCATGAGTCATCAACTTCATTCCAATACTGCTGTAGATCTGCTAAATAAGCATATTGGTAAGAATCATTAAGTTTCCTATTTTTCCTTGTTCTATTTCCCCCTTTTTTGTATGTACTAGTAGATTTTTTATTTTTTTTTTTGGTTTATATTACCTCTTCTGCTCTTCGGTGCAGATTATGTGTAGAAAATAAAGTCCATTTAGTGTTCCTCTCGGTTTCAAACTTTCAGTGGAAATATTTTTTTACTTGATTTAAGTCAATACACTTAATATTTCTTATTTAACTATGTTTATTTAGTTTTTTAATTTGTTTCTGAAATTAGCCTGAACTTAGGACAAGGTGTTCAGTATTGATTGTTATAAAATCTTAGTTATTCATTTCTGTAGGGTAATTGGGATTTATATGATTTAGGCTATAAACCCAGAATGGTCGTTGGGGATTAAAAAAGATATTTTTGTATTAATATCAATTTTCTTTTCTTTTTAGTTTTGAGTTTGGGATTTGGCATTGTCTGTACATACCTTGAGTTTTTGTTGGTATTTTAATTTATGTGGTTCTCTTTGTGTATGTACATGACCTTTTCATACAAAGCTTGTAGCCGGTTGAATTGTTTGCTGAAAGCCTCCAAAAACTTTTTTAGCTATCTTTCACTTGAAAATATTTTAAATAGGGAAAAAGACTTTTTACCATCCGAACTATTACGATTTTCACAACTTACCATATAAACTTTTTTTTGAGACAAACAACCATACCAACTATGCGTATTTTGCAACTTACCCACCGAAACCAGAATTTTGGTGGTTTGGGACACCTCATCCGGTTTGTTGAGGACTTTTTGGTAACTTACAACTTGAATTGAAGGAAGGCACGAGGTCCCCGTGGAAGTTCGGTAAGGAAACTCCGAGGCTGTCCCTGGACAGCTGGGCAACCACCGATATGAAATACAATATCTCAAGCCAATTCTATTCTTTTCCTAAACAATAACATTTTGGAGGAATATGAAATCCGTTAAAAGAAAAGTACATCTCATTCTCTTTTGCATATAGATTCTAACGACCTATTTAATGCTTTGTGTTGAGATTGCCAATTTCGTAGGTCGAAGAACTAAGAAATAAGCAAGAAACGGAGGAAAAGGAATTAAATGATCTATTAGATGACATCAATGCTCTGAAGGTTAGTGATTGATTAACTTTAAACATGTTTCGACAGTATTTCATAAAATAATGATGCATGAAACGTGTTCTATAATTTATTATGATCTTAATAATGTTGCACTCATTTTTTGGTCATATAAGCTTCTATAATGTGAAATTTTAATTTTCTAATTTGAATAGCTCAATGTGGTTTTTTGAGTTTAATTAAAGCACATTTTGGTGATTATTTTAACTAGAACAAAAGGACACTCCAAACATGCGATTTTTACATCAAAAATTCATGAAAAAAATCACACAATCATCCGAAAATAATCAACAAACACATTTTTAATCCCAAAACACACAAACCATTCAAGTCTCAAAACCCAAAATCTTTATTTTTCTTACGGGATTAAAAATAGATGAACATAAAACTTCGAACAAGCAAGCCAAAGGCCAAACAGCGCTCTGATGCCGAACGATGGAAACAAATGAGTACGAAACCATAAAATACATGCTTTTGACAATAAATAAACATGTACAAGCGGAAGCGTTAAACAGATGAAGTGTACCTCCGGCCATTGATTTTCATCAATCGAACGATCACGTGACGATTGATACGTCTCTCGTCGATGCTTGGGTCTACATATGGCTACAACTAAATAAAGTTTATAATATGTTGCAGGTATCTGGTGCTATTGAAAGACTTTCTCCTAACATCATTGAAGAAAATCGGAGTTGGTGGGTAAAACCTGACTCGATTATAGGTGTACATGTCTTGATTTGATTGGTTAAAGTTATTATTTTGTGAATGTTTTTGCTTAATTGTGTGTGTGTGTGTGTTTTTTTTTTTTTTTTAATTTCTAGTCTTCTAGTCTAGGAGCTCTTGCCAAATCGTTTTATAAAGTATTTTTTTAAGTATATATTGGATACTTTAGTTAATATTTGATGTTGATTAATTTCAAATCTTAATTTGGGATATGAATTGTGCATAATATTATGATGTTTACTGGTCCACATATGAATTTAAGTGGAGAAGGAAGTTGCTCTGTGGAGAGGCTCGTGTTCTGACTATTTCAAGTCGCCGAACCCGAGCATGTATATTGGTTGCATGAACTGTATCTACCAAAGTCGGGGTTGCTGCTGATAGATGTGTGTTTAGTAGTGGTGCTTATATGAATGCCTAAGTTGGATGTGAGTTCGGAGCATAGTGACATGCTAAATGGAGAATACGAGGGGCTGCTCGGTGAGGTATGAAGTAGATCGTGACAAAGTACAAACATTGTTTTCCCGTCTCTTGAAACCTCTTGATTTCCTAACAGTCGGTACGCAAATGTAGATTGTTTGATGAGTTTTTCTATTCGTGTCGAACATTTTTTATTTGATGTTATTAAAACTTGAATGGGTGTTTTTACTGATTGGGACTGGATGGCTCCAGTTTGATATCTTTCTTTTATTTATTTTTGAACTGATATTTTGGTTGTCAATTAGACTAAACAGATGCCCATTTTGCCTATAAGTTGGGTTGTTATTTGATAATATAATTATATGGGCATAAAAAAAAATCCAATTATTTGTTATATATCGGCTGGGAGATGTAAAACTATATGAATATTTAATTTCTTTTTTAATTATTTTGGAATTTACATGGGTTATAGTCAAAATTGATATTAATGTTTCACGATGTTAGTCCCTAAAAAACCAATGTTACTTCTCCATATTACTTACGACGCTTGTTAGCAAAAGCGTCACTAGCCGTTTATTATTGACGGAGGTTCAAACGCTTGTTAGCAAAAGCGTCACCCGCCGTTTATTATTGGCGGAGGTTCAAAGCAAAAAACCGCCATACGCCCAATTTTTTTGTTGACAATTCTGATTTATAAGTGACGCATCACCCACCTAATTTTATTGGTGATACTTTTAAATTATAAGTGACACTTCAAAACTAATAAACACCATCCGTTTCACTTATTTGCGACAGATAGAAATTGTCATCCTTGACAAAGGGTCAATGCATGTGCATGGAAACATAAGCATACATCAACAATCGGGGATCAGATTGAGCAAGATGACAAAAACACATCAGCTCATGCACTGAGGAGCAGCCATGCACCAGCAGCAGGTGATTACAAGGGCAACGGTCAAAAATAGAATTCTTATCTCCTTGTACTGAACAAATGACAGCTGGTTGATCTAGATGATTCTAAGGCTTGTATAAAAAGGGCAAAATGTAATGAAAAATATATCAAGTTATTCTCTAACCCTTGCAAAATGCTTAGTCGCTTTTTTCTGTTTTCTGGCTGGTTTCCTTTTATGGTACCAAAGCCATTGATCTGTCTTTTTCAATGAAAAGATTCTGCCTTTTTCATCTTTTTCTTACTTTACCGACATTTCTTCATGGCTGCAGCTCCAGCAATAAATGCCTTAGAGCCTGTGGTCCAACTTCAAATTCAACTCGTCACTGTCAAGCTAAGTGACAATAATTATCTATTATGGGAGCAGCAAATTCTAACTGCCCTTAAAGGCTATGGGCTAGAGGGTTACATTACAGGAGATGTTGTGGTCCCAGAAAAATTCATTACCGGTCAAAATGATGAAACACCAAGGCTAAATCTAGCTTACCTTAACTGGATCAAACAGGACCAACTTATTGCCTCTTGGCTATTGTCATCCCTTTCTGAAAATTTACTTGTCACAACTATTGGGCTAAGGAGTGCCTTTTGTGAAGGATCTAGCAACAAAGGAGATTCTACTCCAAGGGAATCTTAAGGATGGTCTCTATAGTTTCCACCTTCTCTAACATAATTAAGCCCCTTCCAACAGTAGACAATCTTACAAGTCCAGTCTGCAGTACCCTCCTTCAGCTCTTTCAGTTAGAATAACTAAGGATCTAGATTTAGCCATTTGACACTCTAGGTTGGGTTACCCTTCCCTTGATATTGTTAGAAGGGCATCAAACATTGTAATGTTCCTTTCAATGATAATAAAGTTGATTCATTATGTTCCGCTTGTCTTGAGGCTAAGGCTCATAGATTACCTTTTTCTGATAGCATTACTGCTTATGATAATCCTTTTAATCTTGTCCATAGTGATCTCTGGGGACCAGCTCATGTTGTTTCACACTCTGGCTTTAAGTACTATGTGGGTTTTATTGATCACTTCACAAGGTTTACCTGGTTCTATCTTTTAAAACAAAAGTCTGATACTAAGACAACTTTCCTACACTTTAAAGCCCTAGTCGAGACTTAGTTCAACTATAAGATCAAAATCTTGCAGACTGGTGGGGGAGGGGAATTCCTAAACTTAAGGCCTTTCCTTGCTCAAAATGGTATCCAACACAGGGTATCTTGTCCATATACCCCCAACAAAACGGGCTAGCAGAAAGAAAACACAGACAAATAGTGGAAGTAGGGCTTTCACTCATTTCTCAATGAAAAGTACCACTGTCATAGTGGAATGAAGCCTTTACAAGTGCTGTTTTTCTTATCAACAGACTACCTACCAAGCTTCTGAACTATAAAACACCTTTAGAGGTTCTAACTGGCCATAAACCTGATTATCGCCTTCTAAAAGCTTTTGGCTGTCTATGTTATCCTTTACTCAGACCCTACAATTCTCACAAGCTACAGCCAAGAAGTGTTGCTGCAGTTTTTATAGGATATAGCCCTTATCACAAGGGTTATAAAGTGTTGTTGCCTTCCAAGAAAATAATCATCACAAGACATGTACTCTTTGAGGAATCTGATTTCCTTTCCACAAGAGTGGTCCTACACAACAACCTATCTCCGATGTACCTATATTTATAGCTCCTCTACTCACTATTCCAACCTCATCACGTGACACAACTCATACATCTCCACCTCATACACCACCACATCACTCTCCTGAGATGACCATGTCCCACACTCCTTCCACATCCTCAGATACATCAACCTCATCCATTCCAGGGGGCACTATTACTATAGATTTGCTAATTCACACTGATCATACTTCTATGTCTCCTGTTGCTACTAATTATTCCAATCAAGTTGCAGGTACTGTTTTTAATCAAGTTGCAAGTACACATCAGATGGTCACTAGATCAAAAGCTGGGATTTACAATCCTAAGGTCCTTCTTGCTTCAACATCAAAATCTACTGAACCTCATAATGCCCTTGAGGCATTGAATATCCCAGCATGGAAAAAGACTATGCAGGCTGAGTTCCAAGCCTTGATAAAAAACAAAACATGGAACCTTGTTCCACTTCCCCCTCATAGAGAAGTTATAAGATGCAAGTGGGTATTTAAGCTTAAAAGAAATCCCAGTGGTGACATCATAAGGCACAAGGCAAGGCTTGTTGCTAAAGGCTACACACAGGATCCAGGTTGGGATTATACAGAGACATTTAGCTCAGTAATCAAGCCAAGCACAATCAGAGTAGTCCTTTCTCTTGCCTTATCCATGTATAATTGGGGGGGGGGGGGGGGGGGGGGTGTGTTGTTTTGATTATCAACTAAGAATTTAAAAAGAAAGAACGTTAATTTAAAACTAATTAACTTGAATAAATTAACCAACAAGAATTTGAAGCATGAATTAACCAACAAGGAATTAAAGTCTTAATATCTAGAATTATGAACTAAGGATTTTTGAAGAGTAAGGAACAATTAAAGCTTTTGAAAACTAGACTTGTTCTAAAGATTAAAAAGCATTAAAAAGCATAAATTAAATAGCATGAACTAAATTATCAATAGAATTACCAAGCATGAATAATAGCATCAACAAGCATAAATTCAACGAAATTGAAAAGAAAACAATTTCGAACTATATTAAATATGAATTCCAAAGTATCAATCATAAAACGATTCTAATCCGAAAAGTAAAGAACATTAACTAGATGCATGAATAAACTAGGAGAGAATTAACATAGCAATAAAAAGGTTTAGAGTTTGAATCTACAAAAAGCAATAAATCTCTAGCTATTTCGGAGTTGAAACGTCGATCTTGATTGAAAAGCGAATCTTGCGCCAAAGTACCTTGAATCTTCAATCTCGATCTTTTTCTACGTAACGAAATGTAAAAATGAACTTATATATGATATGTAGCCCTATGGAGGTGTAGGTCGTGTATTCTATTCTTTTCAAGTAGTATTTTTCAAAGGTAATTATAATTATCGTATGACTTGGCGCACAAGAAATCTGAAAAATGCATTTCCAGCGTCGGCGTCGATTGGCGTCGATCGACGCGTGCAATCGACGCGTGTTAGGTCCGGGAGGTGCGTCGATCGACGCGGGCATGGATCGACGCTTCACAGAGTTTGCGTAAACCTATTATTGGCAGCTCGTCGATCGACGTGGGCGGTGAGCGGCGTTGGCTCCTGCGTCGATCGACGCTCCTGCCTTTGCATCTCATTTTCTCGATAAATGTGCTACTTTTCCACCAGAAAGCTCGATCTCGTCTCTTGATCGTCAGACTTCATCTATTTACGTGCTGAACTCTTCCACTTACTTAGCTGTATGGGGAAAAAAAACGAATAATTACCCATTTACATCAATTACAATCAAAACACGGTTAAATAAGCTGGAGATACGAAAATACAAAATTATGCTTAATCTATCAAACTTATACCAAAAATAATAACAAAAGCTAACTAAAACACTAACAAAAAATAAGGACAAATTCATGTTAATCAAATGACTATAATGTTCGGGGTTTCTTTATGTGTAGAGACATTTAATGAATGAGTTTTCCAAAACTCCAACTTGTCTGCTGATAATCTTTGAGTCCTATGAGAAAAGTCTGCACTCTATCGCCACCTTATTGAATTACTCGATGTAACTCTTTAACAACTCATTTGATTGATAGAATATTCTGAAGATTATC
>BMAC01000059.1:2473682-2499947 GCA_014905375.1 Phtheirospermum japonicum | reverse complement strand
AAAGCTCAGCATCATTATCTCCATCGAGGAAGGCATTGTCCACATCAATCTGCCTAAAGGACCATCCAAAGTTGAGTGGTACTTGTGATCAAACAAACGTTTGAGATTTTGATTGGTTGTTTCTTGAGAATCGACTTGGTTTAGCTTACTAACCTACACACGATCTCATACTCTTACGAGCAAGATTTTAAATATTTAACAAATATTTATAAAGTAGGTACATAAAAGATTGAATCAAAATTTTGGCGCCGTTGTCGGGGAACAACACAAGGGTTTCAAAAATGTTTGTTCGCATTATTTTCTGTTCAACCGTCTATTTGTATAATTGAGATTAGGACACGTTTTTTCATTCAATACGTATGATTTTTTGTTGAGCGAATGCAAGGTAGACGATCACTTCGACCGGAGCTTGCACCATTACTTGACAACATTCATCGTTCCAATCAAGCAAGATCAAGGCCCATTCTCCTTTCCTTCGAGTAATTCTTTCGTCGCTAGTGACTTTTTTTGTGACGAGACTCCCAAGGCAATGTTAGGAGCACATTCTGTTCGTAATGAAAATGCCAGTAACGAGCCACCCAGATACCCTCCGTGTCGCAATAAAGACGAATACGGCATCGAGCCAATTCGCTACGGAGGCCCGATATAACCTCGAGCTTACTAGGCAGACATCTAGCGAAATATGGAGAACATGGGAAGAAATGAGAACGAGAATGGAGAAATCAATAATCAGCGTAACGAACGCGCTGACAATCAAGAGAGAAACGGACGTTTAGAAGCTTGGTTGGCAAATCAGAACCATGATTACGACCAAGACAAATTTAATGGGAGATACATGCACGATAATGATTATGAGAGGAACATGCATAACAATAACTACGAGAGGCCTCATGACCGAGATAGAGTTCCACGACGCGCTCCGGAGCCTCGACAGTGAGGTTTGGCACGTTCGCAAGTTGTACTGTACAGTTTTGCTATTGTTTTGGGACGAACCACCAGAGATGTTGAGATAAAGCCGCACCAAATTAACCTGCTTCCGATGTTCCACGGGAATGCTCATGAAGACCCGTTAGCATTTTGCGGGTATTTTATGACGAAGTAAGTAGACTCCCACCCATGGGATTTCACCATGAAGAGTTACAAATGATATGTTTTCCATATTGCATGAAGGACAAAGCTAAGTCATGGCTTCTTTCTTTAGAACCTAGATCACTAACCGACTAGGAAATGATTAATGAAAAATTTTTGAACCAATATTATTCAGCCCAAACAATGGGGCAACTTCAGAGGAAAATCGCGAATTTTGATCACCAAGAAGGAGAATTATTCCACGAGGCATGGGAACATTACAAGACACTTTTGTAGGCTTGTCCTCATCACAAATATTCCTCTGAAATGGTTAATCAATCTTTTTTCGACGGATTGTCAACCACGCACAAAGATCAAGTTGAGATAGCATCCGACGAAGACTTTGGAGACTTGACTGTTGTTGACGCCAAGAGGGTATTGGATAAAATGAGGGAGAAGTCTAGACAAACCAGCTCTCGACCTCTTAAATTAAAGGTAAATGAAGTATTTGTGACCGAAAAGGATAGTGAAAAGAAGCTCGAGGTATTAAGAAATATTTGATAGAGAGGTGGCAGCACTGAAGGTCAAGCGAGCTAGCCAAGGATCTTCAAAGAAAGCCATTGAAGTGTGTGCTCGATGTGGAGCACCAATACATTTGGCGAATGTGTGCCCAGAAATGTTCGATGAAGCGCAAGAGGAAGAAGTTAACGCCGTTCAGAGCTATCAGCACCAACCACCAGATTCCGGACAGAAATACACAAAACCATATAAGCAATATCAGATGCGGCATGATTGTCCAAACTTCAAGTGGGGTCCTGAGAGCCCGAGTTATGTGTCGATGCCGCCACAAACCAACTCGCAGTACCTGCCACCACCCCCACCAAACAAATATCTGACGAAGGGGCCTACACCTACACCAGTGCAACCGAACGATCAATTATTAGTATGGTAGTAGAATCAGGTGACCGAAACAGTCAGAAATCGAGACGGACTTGCACAATTGACTATGCTAGTGAATAACAAAATAAATGACCTCAATACGAAGCATGAGTCAAATACATTGAAGCTGGAATCAAATTTTGATGAACTTGTTAGGACTGTGTAGCAAGGGTAGAAGCATTTAGATATGATGATAGGTCAGCTGTTGGCATCTATGGCGAGTTGTTGAACGACAAAGACAAATTTCCAAGTCAAACCGAGCATGACTCGGCTGTTCATGTCCTTCGAAGTAGTAATGGCGTAGACGAGCAAGAGGAAGAAGCAAGGGAAGAAGTGACCAAAATTCAAACACCGGTCCCACCCACAGCAGCCAAACCTAAGCCAGTGGACCAAATGCACAAGTCACCAAATCCTTATATTCCGGGATCATTAAAGGGGAGACTTTCGAACCACTTCTGAAGCCAAAGCAGTCGACGACAACAATTTGCGATACGATTCCTTTTCCCAGTCGCCTACGACCAGCTAAAGAGAATAAAAAGTTCATGGAGCTTTACAATTTGCTGAAGAACGTTAATATCAACCTTCCTCTGATGGATGTGATAAAGACGATACCAGCCTATGTGAAATTTTTAAAGGAGCTCGTTTCAAGGGATAGGAGTTTGGCACCTAACCAAAGAGTGGAATTGATGAAAGAGGTTAGTACAATTTTCAAGAAACCGTTGCCCCTTAAAGAAAAAGGCCCAAGGAGTTTTTGTATCACTATTTCATTAGGGAATGTGCAGACGGCACGAGGTATGCTTGAGCTCGGCGCCGGCATTAATTTGATGCCTTATTCTAATTATAAACAATTTGATCTTGGGCCATTGAAACAGACCACCATGCGACTATAATTGGCGGAACGATCAATAAGGCATCCTCTGGGTATTGTTGACGACATTTTGGTACAGATCGGTGAGTTAGTGGTTCCGGTTGACTTCGTAGTTTTGGATGTTGGGGAAGTTCCGACCGAGGACAATTTTGGGTCATCCATTTATGTCCACCTCTCATGCAGATATTAATAAAGTAAGGATGACCATGTCGGTTCTTGGTGAGACGGTGACATTTTCGCTGAAAGATATCAATAATACTCCAACTTCATTCATGAGCGAGGAGTGTTCGTTTATTGACCTGATTGACTATTGCAACCAGGAGCTTATGAGCATTACTATTTTGGACATCGAGAACGACGAAGATGGTTTAAGTAGGGAGGAGCTAGCTTATTTACTTGGGACTGATTTCGTGACATTGCAGCCGGCTTCGACGAAATTGATATAAATATGTGATAATTGAAACCAACAATCAGTCACTCAATTTGGGTGGACCCAGTGGATCCACCACAAGCTGGGAATTAATTGCACGAAATAGCATCAAGAAAGCGACGTTAAAAGTTGTGCTACTTGGGAGGCAACCCAAACCTTTTTGTATCCTTTTGTAATTTTTGAATTTATTTTTATGTTTATGTTTTATTTTGTTTTTATCTTTCTAGAACAGATGGAGGAACTGTCGCGGATGAACATTGATCAATCAAGTGACGAAATATTAATGCACTACGGACCACGTCGATCGACACCATAATCAATGCGGCGTTGACATTCCGAGCAGCCCGCGTAGGTCGACGCCCAGGCCGACCCACTAGCCGACGCAACCCTCTACTCGCGTCGCCGCCCAGATCTTCTTGCGTCGGTCGACTCTAAGTTGACACTCATGCCTACGCAACTCTCTGTTGTGTCAATCCAAATCGCGTCGACCGATGCTCATCGACGTGACACCCAAACCCAGCCCAAAAGGTAATAAAACACAGATTTTTGGCTCCGGCCCACCCCGAAACATCATAACCCGCAAACACTCTCCCTTCAACTTATAAAAGAACGCCCCCTCCCTTTTTTTTCCCTTTTATTTCACAAATCTAAGCTTCCAAAGTTTCTTTCTTTTTATCTTCTCCAAATCTTTCTCTCTTTCTTTGATTTCTTCTAAACACCAAGCCATTATCCTCTAATACGACCAAACCACACAAATTAGAAGATATCAATCCCAATTCTTTCCATTTCAATTTCTTCAATTTTTCTCCAACTTGGGCGCAAAGGGGCGGTGAAATATTTCCGGCATGAATCCATTTTTAAGCGTCAAAATTGAGGTACTTTGCTTAGAACTATTCTTTGGGACATTATTATTGTTGCTTGGTTGAGTTGGGGTGCCTTTGGTTAATTTATTTTTCAAGTTCTTGGCTAGTTGAACACGCACGCAAAGTGTTCGACAAGATTCCTCAAAGAGCCGAAGGTTTATATTTTCCAAGATTTTCACTCCCTTTCTACCGTATTCTCATTTGTGATGTCTCGGGCGAGGAAACGTAAGGATATTTTGGAAAAATACGGAGCCCTATTTCCAATTTACGAAAAGGGCGAGGGGAACATTTTTGAAGCGATTCGAAGATGGGAGTTCGTAATCCATCGAGTTATTAACATCGACGAAATAGAGGAGCAGGCTCTAGAAGGTTCAGAGAACTACGCCAAAATTTCCCGCTACATCGATGGTCTTGGATGTGGATCTTTCGCCCAGATGCACTTTTCCGATTTCCGCGAGCTTCTGCTCGAATTTTTATCCACTTTGAACATTACTAATTATAATGTGTTTTCATTTCGATTAGGCGGGAACGAGATTCATGTGTACGAGGAGGTTTTCAGGTTGAATTTTGGATTCCCGACCGAGGAAGTTCACCTGATCATCGACAATCAAGGTTCGACTTAGCCTCATTTTGGGGGATGGTGACCATGGGGAACCCGGGAATTGCAAGCGTTTCCCGTGTACGAAGACTCAAGACGACGCCCTTTACATCGCATATAAGATCCTCGCCCACATCCTCCTATGCTAGAACGAGGCCACGACCGCGACCAAATCCAAGATTTATGTTCTACAATGTCTTCTTGACGGTTGTCAACACCGGCTCTACCCATTGGTCGTGAACGGGCTTTAAAACGTTGTTAAGGGTACGCCGGGGAGCAAGTCGCCACTCCTCTCGTTCGAGCCGTACATTACCGGCCTCACCCGTCACTTCGGGTACGATTCGGCTGAGCATGGATTTTGGCCTCTTGGGACATTGTCCCTTTCATTAACGCGTGCCCCTACACCGAGGGTGTGATCCGCCGGCCAAGGAGGATCCTCATCACGGCTTAACGGCGAGGATGGGGAGACGACTCAGGAGCCGGCCCCATGTACTGAATCGGGCCTGTGTCCTGATTGGGGTCATTTCTTCGAAGAGAATCGAACATTCCAGACACAAATGTTCGAAAAGCTACAACTAATCAACGAGAAGATCGACACTAATCACGAGAGTAATTGGCGAAGCTTACGGAAGATGAGGGCTCATTTCTCTCGCCTCGAGGCACATTTCAATGCAGCCTTTCCTCCGCCCACTTCCACATCTCAGCCCGAGATGGACGTCGATGGCAATCCCAACGACGATGATTACTCCCGCGAGTTTTAGTATTGGTTGTATTTTAATTTAAAAATAAGATAATAATTTAAAAAAAAACTAAGAAAATCCTAAAATATTAGTTTTTGTTTTCGTTTTTTGTTTGTTTATTTTGTTCAGGACAATTCATATCATATATTTCGAGGCGATGACGAATTGCACAATTCAACGTCTAGCAGCTAGACCAAGTCTTCAAGGACGTTTTTCTTTTTCCTTCCTCTTTTTATTTTTATATGTATTTGTGGCAATCAGGAGATTTGCCGGGTTTTTTGAGGGGGGGGGGGGGGGGGGGGGGAATGGTCGAGTGTGATTTGTAATTCTTAATTGCGCGAATTTGAAATTATGGTCTGTAATAATTAGTATTTGAACGTGATTGATTGCTATTTCTGCGCGATATTGTGTTTTTCTGGATTGCCAGTCGAAGTTGACTATGTATGATTTGAGGGTTTTTTCTTTGAGCGTGTATAAGTGCATAAATTAAAAAAAATTATTATGTATATATTTTAAAATGGTACTTGGACGCAAACAATTTCGCAAAACCTTAAAAAACAGCGTCAATTCAAAATTTTCATGCAAAAGCCAGTGAGTAGCCTCAGTGTTTATCATCTTTGCATGTACTTGAGTGAGTTCTGTTTTGAGATCTCTTTGTAATCGCTGTGTGTAGTTAGCTTTGAACATGACGTTAAGGTACAGAAAAGACCCTTATTTTGGCCATATCCATATATATTAGCCACTATAATTCCGAATGAGCCCATCATAGACAAATTATCCTTTTCCTATAGCCATGAGTGGTAATGAGTTGACTCTTGCGTCATTAAGAGCGTGGGGTACGATTCAGTTATTTTTGTTGGTTATTTGTGTTTTTGATTATTGATCTGGGATTTATCAAACATTGTAATAAGTTTTAAGGATAACCATTCCAAAATAATAATAATAAATAATAATAATAATAATAATAATAATAATAATAATAATAATAATAATAATAATAATAATAATAATAATAATAATAATAATAATAAGGATGGTGAATCTTGTTGAATTCTTAAAAGTCAAAAGTTGAGTTGAGTTTGAAGAAGAAGCGTATCTTAAGCTTCTATATTGTTTAAGTGGTTTGTACACAAGTCGGTTTTTGGGTTGCGAGTTGAGAAATAGCCTAAGTGTAAAGACTACGTTATGAGTGTTTAGTGAGGTTTTCTTTTGAATGAGGTGAAGCACATTGCTTCGTGATTAGATTAGGTTGAGTGAGTTATTGATCACGTTAGATCGTGAGTTAGCCACATGACTTATATATTCCATACCTGTCCAAAGAGTCTACATTACAACCCGAAAAGACCTTTTCCGATTCTTTGTTAGTTACACACTTAAATGCGATGGAGAAGTTTTTGATTTTCAGCTCTTGTTTATTGTGCATGTATTCTGATGATTTGAGTGTAAACACGTCCCCATAAAAGAATCTTGAGTGCTTTTGAGCGTACACATATATATTTCCCTTTATGAGGATGCATGATTTTGTTTTGGAGCGACAATGTAATAAAGGTCTTGTGTTTGAGGTTGCATTACACTTATCTATATTTTCAAAATTATCTATATAGCTCGACACGACTCTTTGCTTTGACTTATTTTCATTATTGTTACTCTTTGAAACTATCATTTGTTCGAGGACGAACGAACCAATAGAGCGTGGGGTAGTTGATTAACATGAATTTGTCCTTATTTTTTGTTAGTGTTTTAGTTAACTTTTGTTATTATTTTTGGTATAAGTTGGACAGATTAAGCATAATTTCGTATTTCGTATCTCTAGCTTATTTTACCGTGTTTTGATAGTAATTGATGTAAATGGGTGATTATTCATTGTTTTTCCCCATACAACTAAGTAACCAGAGGAGTTCAGCGTGTAAATAGATGAAGTTTGACGATCGAGAGACGAGATCGAGCTTTCCGGTGGAAAAGTAGCAGATTTATCGAGAAAACGAGACACAAAGACAGGAGCGTCGATCGATGCAGGAGCCGACGCACCGCTGACGCTGCTCACCACCCACGTCGATCGACAAGCTGCCGACGATAGGTCGATGCAAGAAATATATCGCGAACCACCTAAAAGTATATCGCGGAGCGTCAGTGATAACCCGAACTTCAGACACTCCTCGTAATGGATTGCATAACTGTTTGAGGTACAGTGATCTCGCTCGCTCTACTGAGGAATGAAAAGGCAAATAGAGTCAAGGATATAATCAGTGTTCATATTTCTAAGAGAAAAATATTTTTTACCTCTTGAACTATGACCATATTGACACTTTACCTCCTAAACTTTTTTTTCATGCAAATTACCTCCTAAACTGTGCGAATTTTGCACTTAACCTCATGAACTCCCATTTTTGGTGGAAATTCTAGTCGGATCTCACTCGTGTGCACGCTAACATATAAGGGGTAAAATTGACTTTCCATCTCCTACTCATGACTCCGACTCAAAATAATGGCACATGAGCACTACGTAGGTACCAAATCCTACGTGTATACATATATTAATGTGAACATTATCTTAATAGGTCACACGAGTGCTCACGTGCCATTGTTTTGAGCAGGAGTCATGAGGAGAAGATGGAAAGTCAATTCTACCCCTTATATGTTAGCGTGCATGTCACACGAGTGAGATCCGGCTAGAATTCAACCAGAAATGGGAGTTCAGGAGGTTAAGTGCAAAATTCGCACAGTTTAGGAGGTACTTTGCACGAAAAAAAAAAGCTTAGGAGGCAAAGTGTCAAAATGGTTATAGTTCAGGAGGTAAAGAATATTTTTCTCTATTTCTAATAGTTTTTAAAACTACTCCTAGAAGGATGAGAAGTAAAGATTCACAATTCATTTAAATTATATGCATCATCCTAGCTTTATTGTCACATCCCAAAACTACTATTTATGTAAATCTATAATGGCAATAGAACCAAGCATCAAATTGAAAGTATTAATATCCTAAAGACAATTAGATTAAAAATATTGTATTTGATCACAATTATTATATATATCATTATATATAAGGCATTGCATTTATTGAGTTATTGTTTTGATTGTTTGCAATTATTCATATAAATATTCCCGTGAGTTAATGTTGATATGGTGAGATATCGGTGATAGAACATTACTCTTAAAACATATCGGTGATAGAACATTACTCTTACAGTCATAAGAGTTGTCTACCGAGTTTTTAGAGAAACAACATAACAACGACTCTTGATTTGGAGATTGAGAATTCTTGAGTTTCACAAGATTTCTTAAATTTCTTCACGATAGCAATACACTAAAGCTGGATCTTGTCGGAAAATTAATTGCGTGGATACCTTAGTGTTGAACTCAGATCTGGACTTACCGTAAGGTTTTAATGCTACCTCTTGTTTATTTATTATATAAATATATTCGTTTACAGTATGGATCTGTTGAATCTAAAATATTTTAAAGTTTCTATTGTATGAACATCGTGTTCGCCTTTACGAAATCTAATAGAAATGACATTTAATAGCTACTCAAATGCAACAGATATCAAAAGCAACACAAAAATACAAAGAAAATCATCATCACCATTGCCTGATATGGTAGTGCCCAAGACCATATTTCATTCACCCATGTATCGACTTAAAATTCTATTGAGAAGAATAGAACAAATTTAAATTCTTATGGAGACAATCCTTAATAAAATACGGTACTCCCTCCGTCCCGTCTATCTATCACAATTTGGAAAAAAAATTGTCTCATTCTATCTGTCACATTTACATTTTTAAAAGATAATCATTGATTCTTTTTTACTTTCCCAATAAAAAATAACGGCTACTTTAGTGCTTTTACCCGACCTTTATTATTTCACACTTTTAATTATTTTAAACAAAAGGATATTATGGTCATTTGATCTATAATTATAACACCAATCATCTTGATTAATCTCCGTGAAATGGTCAACTGCGACAGATAGAATGGAACAAAGGGAGTATTAAAATCTGATACTTGCTAGCTTCTTCTCATATCCTTATCAATATCATAGACAAATCCAAAGCGATGGTGGTCATAGTGTTGACCATCAATCTTGAAGATAATTGAAGGATATTGTAATCTCAATAATAAATCGTGTAAACATTTTGGTGTGGCTATTAATGAAGCAATTTCCGATGCAGTTAGATTTATAAACAAGAAAATTGGACGAGAATATTGGGATAAACTCAAATAATTAAAGTTATTATTATTTATTTATTTATTAGAAATTCGAAGGACTCGAAAGAAGTAAATTAGGGATCTACTAGACAATGCAGCGAAAGGCAGTGGTGGTGGTAGTGGTGCTGGTGAAGGCGAATGAGTAGGAAAGTGGATGATGATGGCGGCAATTCGAGGATCTTTTGAATCAAACTTTTTCGCGTTTAAATAAAAGCTCGTCCGCAAGAGAACTGAGCTATTGTAGGCGATAAGTTGACTCGAATCGAATCACAAGGGACTAATTGGAAACTATTTCGGTGTTTGATTTTACGTACATTACAATGAAATTAAAACAAACTAAAATAAACTAAACACACGATCAAATTAAGTTTGAGGTTTTCTAACATCTACGAGCAATCAAATTTAAGGCTTTTAAAACGATAAAGAAAGCGAGGATCTAGTGCGCCGGAATCGTCTCCACGATCGGGGTTGTCAATCCCGATGGCTCTAAACGACCATAGGCACACTAGACCGATAAACTTAGCCAACAAACATAATCATGTTCAAATCATAATTCCAACGCAAAACATGAATATCATCATGATCATCTCCATAATATTAACGCAAGCAAATAAGCATTAAGCATCGAACGGTAAAAACGAACAACTAATCTAACGAATAATAACAARTAAACTACTCAACCAAATTYACATAAATTACCAACTAGGAAAAACGGTAAAAGGAAAARGACTAAATTAACGAAACTAAAGTACATAACAACATCAAAGCGAAAGTTATTAAATCCAAATACATAAAGCAAATAAAAAGGTGCAGAAAAACCTATAATCTAGAAAGCAGCAGCCATCCATCGATCTTCAGCGATGAGAAATGAACTCGAACGACGGGCGACGTAGAAACTACGAAACTACGAACTATCTAACTCTAATTTTGCTGGAATTGAAAGAGTGGCATGAACCGAGGGTCCTCTGCATTATTGTGACCTTTCCCCCTCGTCCCAGCACTTGAAAAACGAAGAAACCACCGGCTTTATAAAGAATTTCGAAAATAACCGCTCAAACGGACGGAGCATCGATGGTGCGTCAGTCGACGCAAGCCAGGCTGCACGCGTCGACCAGGCAGTGCATCGACTGACGGGGTTAAGATCGACGCTTCAGAACGTTTGCGTCGACGGTGTGTCAGTCGACGCGAGCCAGGCTGCACGCGTCGACCAGGCAGTGCGTCGACTGATGGGCCTAGGATCGACGCTTCAGAGCGTTTGCGTCGACGGTGCGTCAGTCGACGCGGGCGTAGCATCGACAGTGCGTCGACGGTGCGTCAGTCGACGCACCTGCATGACTTTGGCTCGTCGCTCGTCCCGTTTTCCTCGTTTTGAGCTGAGATATTAACATTAAACAAAATTAGATTATTTCATACAAAATAAAGTAAAAACACATTAAACACCAAACGAGACAAAAAACATTAAAAGGAAGAAAAACGATAAAAAGATAAACCTAAAACACATAAAAGCACACAACACACGATGCAAAAACACACGAAAATCACATACAAATATGTACAAATCGTCTTTTAAATTATCTTAGAAATTAATTTTAAATTGGGAATTTAGATAATTTCTTAATTAGAGCATTTTAAATTTATTTAAAAATAAGAATTTAATTTAGAATTTAATAATTTCTAAATTTAAGCTTTTTAAAGTAATTTGGAATGGATTAAATATGGAATTTATTTTTTCTAATTTTAAAATCCATGATTATTATTATATTATTGTATTTATTTAATATTGTGAATTAAATTAGAATTTTGAATTATAATTTAATTATGGAATTATTCGTCTACTTGTTCCAATTGTCTATGTGACTCGAATATTACTTTTAATATAGAGTCCGTATTTATTATCTGGTTAGGCAGCGCCCAGTATTTGTCAGTCCGTTTGCTTATTAATTATGGATAGGCGACGCCCAATAAGTATTTTTTTGTTCATTTAGATTTTGTTAATTGTTAAACCCCGATAAACATTTCCCAATAAATTTTGAGTCTCACCTTGGATGAACGCACTATGCATTACAATTGGGTGAGTACGAAACCTTTTTCATCCATGAGTATTTGCACCTCAGTGCTTGCTTTTGTCAACGAGGTTAAGCCTTGCTCATAGATACATATGTTTGTAGTTGTGTAACGCGGTTAATTTACTTCGTTCTTTCTTGTCGCCTTAACGTCGGAATCAAATAAGGGTGTAAGATCGAATTGGATTTGATCGACCAAGAGTTATAATTGTCTATAATTGGTTTGGAGACCTACATGTTGTGCTATTATAGTCATCAGCTCTAGCAGAGGCTACAATAGTATGATTGTGGATCTTAGCTCGCTATGATCATATTTGACATGAGTCCATATTCTACCATAGAGTCATAGAGTATGTTAAAATAGTGGGACATAATTATTAAAATTCTTTTTAATTAGCCCATAATTATGATCATAGGAATTACAATTAGAGTTTTAACTCATACTCTATTTATTTTCCCCAAACTAGTTAAGATTTCGAATTTATCATTGAAATGCTTGGTTGAAACGAACAAGTTGACTGGACCAAACTTTATGCATTGGTTGCGCAATCTTCATTTAGTTCTTAGATAAGAAAGATTGAGTATGTGTTGGACACACGTGTTTCTGAGATTACTTATAAAGATTCTCCTAAATATGCCAAGTTTGACATGGATATTCATGATAAACATAAGGGTGATGCAACTTCGACACAATGTGTCATGCTAACTACGATGACGACAGAATTACAGAGCCAGCATGAACACATGTCCCCTTATGATATGTTGAGCATTTGAGTTTCTATGCTCCACAAGCTCAAACAATGGATTATGAGCTGCTAAGAGATCTCTTTAAGTGCAAGCTTCATGATGGGGTCAAGGTGTCTGAGAATGTCTTGAAGATGATAAGGTTGATTATGAGGTCAACTTCAATTGGAACGAAACTACCTGAAAATGTCTCAGTTAACTTGATCTTGAACTCGTTTCCTAGTTCATTTAAAAATTCCATTATGAATTATAACATGAACAACATGAAATCAAAGTATCTCGAGATTCATAACATGCTTAAGATCTATGAGTCTTCCACCTTAAAGAGAAAAGTTTTACTCATGGTGAGTACATCTGATAGATCTAACCTGAAAGGTATAAAAAAGTAAAAAAAAAAAAAAAAAGAAGAAGAAAACTAAGTCTAGGCCAAAGCATGTGGATTTGAAGCCGAACGGGGATGCTCATAGGAATTCAATATTTGCCAAAGGTGTGTTCTTATATTAAAAAGAAAAGGGACATTGGAAGAAAAACTGTGAGAAAAAGAATTAGATGTTTCCAACTCCTCAGGTATGTTTATTATTGAGATAAATATGTCTATTAATAACTCTTACTACTGGGTATTTGATACCTAATGTGGCTCACACATTGTAATAATTTTCAGAGGCTAAGTGACAGTAGGATGGTTAGACCAGGAGAAGTTTGCCTACGCAATGGGATATGGAGCAAAGGTTGTTGCCGAGCGTGTAGGGACTTATAGATTAGATTTACCCTTAGGTCATAGACTTTGTTTATATAATTATTATTTTGTCACATAGATTACCAAGAATATTGTTTCCATTCTGATGTTAGACATGGAAGGGTTTTCCTTCTATTTTGATAATAATAATTGTTTATTTACGCATAACAGTGTTGTTTACAGAAAATCTCCTCATGTGAATGGTTTATATGTGCTTGATTGTAGTTGTGACATTCTCAATGTGTAAACAAAGTTATAAGTTAAGTAATATGAATAATCCCACCTATTTAAGGCATTTTAGGCTTGGTCACATAAATGAAACAAGGATCGCAAGATTAAGAAAATTAGACTACTTAACACCATTTGACTTTGGTCCCACCTAGCCCGATTTTTAGAACAATGGTTCTGAGCAAACTACTACCACAGATTTGGTAAATAGAAGTCGAGTACTTTGTTGCATAAGAGGCAGCTAAAAAAGCTGTCTCAATAAACAAAATTTTAAGGAATTAGGGGTAGTTCTTAACATCAGTACTGTTGTATTGTGACAACACTATTGCTATTGTGCAAGCAAAGAAACTGAGATCCATGAATACTAAAAAGTATATGCTAAGACGCTATCACTTCATCAGGGAGATAATGGAAATAGGAGAAATTGAAATGAAGCATCTTCCAATTCATCATGTTCTGGGTAACATGATTAGCATTTCGTAAACTTGGTATTAGATATATAGGTGCTTGTCTCTAGGTCAAGGGGGAGACTGAAAGTATTAATGTCCTAGAGACAATCAGATTTAAAGACATTGATCGTTATATATAAGGCATTGCATTTATTGAATTATTATTTTGATTGTTTGGAATTATTTATATAAATGCTCCCGTGATTTAATATATTCATTGATATGGTGTGAAGTCAGTGATAGAACATAACTCTTAAAATAACCCCAACTAATGATTATCAAGATTGAGATATTGATAATATAATATATGTCGGCTTGTGGTCTAAATCATATTCTTAGAGAACGTAGTTAGTTTCACAACTGCGAATAATTGTTATTCATTGTGTAAACATGGATACTTTAGAGAGTATTGGTAAACCCTGCGGATAATCTATTTGTTGTATGTACATGGACTTATCAGTGTGTAAAGTATGTGATAATCCATTGACTTGAGGTCAATACGCACCTTATTTACTGAGTGGTGTACTTTGACCATGACCAATGCTTGCACTCCTTTTGGGGTAGACATGGCTTGTGTTGGGTACATCATGATGTAAATGGAGGTGGTAGTTGAGCCAAGATAAAATTCATTCCTCGATTGGATTTTTGAGATAGATCACTCATAATCTCTATATTAGGTCGACTAAAGTCATTGGCCAATGCAAGAGACATGTTCATTATAGAAGTTGAGTATGTGAACCAAACTTTTGTG
This sequence comes from Phtheirospermum japonicum, assembly GCA_014905375.1. Classification (NCBI taxonomy): domain Eukaryota; kingdom Viridiplantae; phylum Streptophyta; class Magnoliopsida; order Lamiales; family Orobanchaceae; genus Phtheirospermum; species Phtheirospermum japonicum. The sequence continues at coordinate 2,485,264 of BMAC01000059.1, read as the reverse complement.
CACCCCAATTAAAGATATTTAAATTTAAAAACACGCAAGCTTGCTCGCAAGAGTACGAGGGCGCTTGTAGGGTGGGAAGCTGACTCGAGTCGTCTCTCGAGGACAACTATTCGGTCTTTTGGATGTTTTTCTCAGTCGCACGTAACAAATGATTCATACAAATTGGGGGGTTTTGTTTGAAATTGATTATTGAATTCTAAACTACTTATTTTAAATTACCAACTAAATTAACTAAATTATTTAAACTAATTAACTAACTAAATATTAAACTAATGATTAACTAGATTAAATTCTAAACTAAATTAACTAAACTTAGATTAATTAACTAATAAATAATTTAAACTAAATAACTCGAAAATTAATTTAAACCTAAGAAACAGATGCTGAAAACTAATCAGAATGGGAAAATGAATCAAATTGTAGAAACTGAATTCTAACAGATCAATTCAATCAACTAACGGTTATACTAATCTAACAGCTAACTGTTACAACTAATTGTTTGACTAACGACTAACAGTAACGGTTAACAGAATCATGAACTAAACCAAACTATAATCTTGCATGCATGAAAGTTCTTCAACCAAACAGATTATCAAACGTCCAACATATAACATGAAAACTGAAAATAAACTTAGATTAATATCTAAAAATGTTCAACGAATCCAAACAAAACACGAACATAAACTAACTATTATTCGAAACTTGAAAACTAATTATCGAAACTAAGAAGACTAATTAAAAGGTTCAGACTACTTGCTATAGCTACTGGAACTGAAAGTACTTTGGCTATTCCGAAGAGTAAACGCAGCAAAACGAGCTTCTACGGATGAACGTCGTCGAACGGCTTCGAGAACTCGTCGTCATCGATTCTTGGTTGCTCCTCGATCGTCGCGTTATCGATGTTGTTTTCCATCTCCAAACCCTAGGATTATGTTTATGGTAAGTTTTTAGGGTTCAAAGGATGCCTGGAACTAGGATTAATGAAGCCTTTTTATAGAAAAATCGTAACTTGTGCCGTAAGTCACACAGGTCGGTTACTGGGCCCGCTTATGGTAGCAGTTTATGGTAAGGAACTACCGTAAGTAGCTACCGAAATTGCCTCTGATGCCTTCTTACGGTGATGTCTACGGTAAGGCTCATAACCGTTAACCCTACCGTAATGCCCGCAGCCCTCCTCTTACGGTGTGGTTTACGGTAAGGGTTACCGTAAAGCTAACCGTAAGCCTCCAAACTTTTCTACTTCTTCGCCGGAACGCTCGATTCTTGTCTCATAATCATCGACCTTCATCTCTTACGTGCTGAGACCTTCCGGTTACTTAGTTGTATGGCGAAAAACAGAGATAACTCACCTTTTTGCATCAATTAAGGTCAAAACATGGTAAAATAAGCTGGAAACATAAATATACGAATTGAAGCTTAAACTATCCAACTTATACCAAAAATAATAAGAAAAAGTAAATAAAATACTACTAATAATGAGCATAAATACGTGTTAATCAACTACCCCACACAGTTTCAAAGTATAACTAGAAAGAAATTCAGCTTAGGCAATGAGTCGTGCAATGCTACATACATAATTTTGAAAATATAAATACAAGTCACGCAATGTCAAACACTCCACCTTTATTACATTGTCTCTTCGTAAAAAAAGTCATGCATCCTCTCAAAAGGGAAATATATATGGGTGTACGCTCAAAAGCACTCAAGTATTTTCTGCATGGGACGTGTATACACTCAAATCATACAAATATATGCACAATAAATAAGCACGGAAAATCAATCTCTTCTCAATCGCAAACTAAGTGTGTTGTCAAAACTAAGAATCGGTAAGGTCTTTACGGGTTGTAATGTAAGGCTCTTTGGATGGGTATGGAATATTTAAGTCGTGTGGCTAAATCACTCACTCAACCTAATCTAATCACGAAGCAAAGTGCTTCACCTTGTACAAAAGAAAAACCTCACTAAACTCTCATAACGTAGCCTTAAGATTTAGGCTATTTCTCAACTCGCAAACCGTAAAACCGACTTGTCGCTCAAACCACTTAAACAATTAAAGCTTATAACACGCTTCTTACACAAATCTTGCCTTCTAAACATTAGGCTTCATAAAATAACTAATAACCACAAGCCTCTATAAACACGTAGGCAATTAATCAACACTATCCACCATCCTTCTTTTTTGTTTTTTTTTCTTTATTTTACCCCTTAATTATTTTTTATGGGGTCTTTCTATAAACACGTAGGCAATTAATCAACACTATCCACCATCCTTCTTTTTTGTTTTTTTTTCTTTATTTTACCCCTTTATTATTTTTTATGGGGTCTTTCTTTTTGTTATCATTTTTTTTTCAGGATGGTGGTCCTTAATAATTACAATTATTCATAAATTCCTAACAAAATTTCCAAAATACTAATAACCAACAAAATAAAAAACTCCTACCCCACGCTTTTAATGGGTATGTAGGGGTTGACTCAATCACTCAGGGCTATAGGAGATGTATTATTTGGCTATGATTTACTCATTCGGAATTTGTAGTGGCTAAAATTTATGGATATGGCCGGAAATAGGGTTTTATCTGTGCCTTAACCTCATTTTCAAAGTCAACTACACACAGCGGTTTCAAAGAGATATCAAGACTGAAACTTATTCAAGCACATGCAAAGATGATAATCACTCAGGCTACTCARAGGCTTTTTGCATGAAAAAGTTTTGAATTGACGCTGTTTTTAAGGTTTTGCGAAATCAATTGCGTCCAAGTACCATTTTACAATATAAATAATAATTTTGAAAAATTTTATGCACTTATACACGCTCAAAGACAAAAGCCTCAAATCTAGTCTTAGTTAACTTCGACAGGCAAGCCATACATTTGGCGTAGGAATAGTAATCAATCATGATAAATCACGTTTTAACATTACATATAACAAAACACGAATTCAACTAAGCATAAAGTAGAATAACAAATCGCTCGACCCCATCCCTCCCCCTCAGAAAAATTCGGCAAACTTCGCTTTGCCAATAAAAACCAGTAAGAAAAGTGAGGTAAGAAAAATGTCCCTGAAGAACCAAAAATGGTCGAGTCGCTCCATGTTGAATCGTGTCGCCAAATAAGCATCCCGATTGTCGTGATTTGAAATCGCTCGACTAAAAACTAAGAAAAACACAACTAACAAAGAAAACAAATAAAAATATTCAAAATTAAACATGCAGAAAAACATAAATAGAAACTAAATATAATAATCAAACGCCAGGAGGCATATGATCAGCAGGACCCTGGGATGGCGCGTAATCCATAGAATCCGTAGGTGGTGCCGGTGCCCAATGATTGGCCGCATCCAACCGAAATCTAGCAAAATCGTCCGTCAGCGTGATCAACAAATCTCTATTTGCCTCGCCGGCCTCCCTAGCCCTACGTGCTTCCTCATGTCCTCAACGAGCTACCTTGTGTGCCAAACGAGCCTCCTCATAACCCAAACGAGCCTGCTCAAAAGCAAGGCGCACATCCTCCATCGCTCGGTGGGCCTCGTACTCTATACCAGAGATTCTATCATAAATATTACCCCGAAAAGCGTGGAATTCTTCTAAGAAAGCGGTGAAATAAGGTGGCACTGTAGAAGATGATCCTCCGGCCCCTCCATACGACTGCTCCGCACGGGGCTCCATAACTGGCTCTGTATGAAAGGTAGAATCTCGAAATGTAGAAGCACCTCCATCTACAACCTGAGTCGCCTCTCGACTCATATCCGTATCATATCTGACATTATCATCTGCTTGCTCAGTCCGCTCGTCGTCCGAATCGTCGAAATCATCAATGCGGGGTACCAGCGTCGTCACTGCTCATCTCTCACCCCTCGGCTTCCCTTCAACTCGCACTATCCTCCAATCAAAATCTAACGGCTTATAGAGATGCCACACGTCATTCTCCATAGGCTCATAACCACAAATTTCTGCCAATCTCGTAATAAATGTGTCGTGGGTCATAGGAATGCCTCTCTCATCCTCGATCCTTTGCACGTTCTCAATACTCCTAATCATCAGATGATATGCTGGACTCGTATTCCTTTCATCATGCACCAAAGAGCGTATAACTCATATTTATTAATTATCATCGGCTCCTCCTTCCTGATGACACAGCGAGCCATAAATCGATAGGCAGCATAAAGTGCATTGTCCACCACACACGTCAGGGCATACCGAGTCATTGCCGCACTGCCCAGCACAGTGATCTCACCCCAAAATACTCTCTCGCAATATTTATGATCGTGCTCCCGTAGTGTCATCCGACCGTCAATGTCAAAATAAGAATCAATCTCGTCGCTCGAAAACTTGAACTCTCGACCTCCAAAATGGCACAACATAGCAAGATCGCCCAAAATCACGAATGACGTATAAAACTCAAGCATGAGTTGCTCGTAGGCTGGATATCGCATTCTCGCCCAGTGGATGCAATCGAGGTTCTTAATGTACCCCACGAATTTCTCGGTAAAGGGATTGCTGTTGACCGCTTGGTCAAGCCAATAGTCAATGTTTATAATCACGGGCAGAACAATGCTTCGTCTTATCAATGACCTATATAAGTCCACCTCGTCCTCGTAAACCTTGAAAGGGGCTCCAACGCTCCGTGCTACATTCTTCCTTTTATTGCACGAGGAGGAAGCCATCGTACCCAAAATTCCGCCAGAATGCGACGAAACACTATCCGAAAAGCCGCGCATCAGAGAGCTTACGGTAGCCTCCTTACCGTAGCATAACCGTAAATGCTACCGTAAGGCAATTCGTCGAGCACCTTGTGTGCAAACTTTCCGCCGATGATTACCACCATAAATCAACTCCGTTTCAACCCAAAATCTATCCTAAACCTGCAATTTCCCAATCCAATACGCAATTGAGTCTAGTTGAGCCATGCTTACCCAAAATTCGAGCAAATTTGGACCCAAAATCTTGAAACCCTTCTCAGTCGCCTGCTAGTGTCGTCCTCCATCGAATTCAACCAAAGTCCGATTGTGTGATGTGAATGTGGTGAATCAATTGATGAATCATGGTGGTGAGGACGGTTTATAGCGATTGAACGTTTACGGTGAAGATGGGTTGTGTATTTGCAGGTTTACGGTGAAATAATAGAAAAGAAGATGGTTTCGTTAAGCTTATAACATCGGATATGGGTCGGGCCTTATCTTACTTAACAGTAACCCCTTACGGTAGGGTTTTACCATTAACTCTTACCGTAATGCCCTCTGCTGGTGGGTAATGGTTACCCTTACGGTTACTCCTACCGTTAAGTGTAACTGTAAAGTCTGGCTGCAAAACTCGCGAAAGAAATTGAACTTGTCTGACAGAAATTAATTGAATCAAAACACACGAACTTGAGAAATAAATTTCATGAATACGCGAGCGCGTGATGATAAATTAACACAATGATAAAAATAAAATAACGAAATTAAAACATAAGACTCGAAATAAACTAGAACGTAAACATCCTAATGACTCGACTAAATTGAAAATTGCTAATCACGGTTCTCTAGGTCAATTCAAATTGAAGGGTTTAATTACTAGGTCCGTAAATTCTCTTTTCAAGCTTGGTGCTTTTAGCGTCGGCATCCCAAGCTCTTGCTTCCAAAACATAGCAAACCTGAAGGTTTGCTCATATAGATCGATAAGTTCACTGAGGAAATGAATCTTCTCTTCCTCCACCTTGACCAGCTTTCTCGTTGCTATCCCCAAGTAATATTCCAGAGTGAGAATGTAGAAAGCAATCGAGGTCTCGTTCAACAAAGATGCATCGAGTCTTTTGTTTAAAATCTGAATTTCCTTCCTAGCGTCATCGAGCTCGGCTTGCATCTCTTCCATGGCGCTGCTCTATTGCTGGTGGCGTTTCATTAATGGACTAGCTTGAAATCTATAGGCTTATAAAAGTAAGGTCTGAAGGTTTGAAAGAAATTGTGAGTCTGGGAGTCCTATACTGTGTTTATATATAGGTGTCTTGGAACTCAAGGTAGGAATCCTAATTCTACTCCAACTATAATTTTAAGGCATAATAACCAAACTTACCTATTTTAATTCGTACTCTAAAAAGGTAGGCAATCTAGACATGTGAGTACTATTTTAATTCGAACTCTAAAAAGGTAGGCAATCTAGACATGTGAGTACTTGAAAAACCTTCCAAATTCCACAAAAATTAAACTTGCCTTATAATAAATAAAATCCCAAGAATTCCTTAATTAATTCCCGTAAATTTGGAAAAACTGGGACGCTTACGGTAGCCTTAACGGTAAGGCTTACCGAAAGAACTTACCGTAACACTTACCGTTACCTCAACCTTGATCAGTCTACGGCTGTTGTTACCGGTAATGCCTGGATCAGATGCTTACGGTAACACCTTACGGTAACTAGTTACCGTAAGTAACCGTTAAGTCTTCAAAAAGTGGCGAATTTCCCATCTTTTCCTACAGAAAAACCTTGAAAAAACGTATCACAGCAATTTTCTTGAAAATGACAAAAAGAAAAGAAAATCAAAGAAAGAAAATAAAGAAAAAGAAACAAACGCTTGGGTTGCCTCCCAAGAAGCGCAACTTTTAACGTCGCTTGCTTGACGCTGTTTCTTAATCAAACTCTAGCTCGTGGTGGGCCCACGAACTCTCTCTTGCTCTTGTTTCGAATTTTCATATAGCTCTCGTAATAAGGTTTAAGTCGATGCTTGTGGACTTGGAAATTCGATTTGTGACGCTCATCGTATAAAGTGGCTACTCCATACTCATCCATCTCCTTTATTAAAAATGGTCCACTCCATGCAACTTTAAGATTGGTTAGATCAAACTTACGATCGGAATTACATAGTACTAGTTGGCCAACCTTCAACTTCCCATCATCAGACTTCTTCCTCATCCAATCATTGTGGTGTACCTTGTCCTTGTTCTTCGCACGGACAACTTTTTTGTTGGGGTCGATGGAAACGCACTTCGAATGACTTTTAGTGGCTTCAACTCCGCTTTAGGCTCTACTTTAGGTGCTTTATTCTCCACGTCCATTTGATCACTAGAAATTTTAAATTCCTCAATAATTTCTCTTATGTTGATTCCCAGTAATTCAATCAAATCCTCCCCACTCAGATGCTCCTCGTCGTCAAACTCATCAAACTCCTCACCGAAGTCGACTCCTAGTGTATCTCCCACCTCTCTCGGAAAACTAGCATCGTCCTCATCGCCTAATTTATCATAAAAATGCGTCTCCTTTTAGCTCATGAATGCATGATGCAACGGGATCAAAGAATGAGCAATCATCTCGCATCGCAGGGATATGAGTGTTTTCAATATCTTAAGGGAAAACATCACTGATTCGCCCAAAACGGTCATTGTCATTCTACCTTTGTGAACATCAATCAAGGTATGGGTGGTCGACAAAAATGGGCGCCCTAATAAAATTGTATGCTCCGTGCTCGTAATTGGTACCTCACCCACGTCCAAGATTACAAAATCGACCGAAATTACTAGCTCTCCAACCTGCACTAAAACATCTTCAACCATTCCCAAAGGTACACAAATTGAGCGGTCGGCCAATTGTAGTCGCATGGTCGTCGGCTTCAGTGGCCCAAGATCAAATTCTCGATAAAGTGAATAAGGCATGAGATTTATTCCTGCTCCAAGATCCATTATTCCTTTTGCTGTTTGTCCATTAGCCAAGGAAATAGTAATACAAAAACTCCCAGGATCGCATTCCTTATGTGGCAATGGCTTCTTGAAAACTGCACTAACTTCCTTCGGCAAAGTTATGTATTGATTAACAACTAAACGCCTCTCCCTTGAAGCAAGTTCCTTGAAGAATCTCACATAGGCAGGCATTGATTTGATTACCTTCAAAAGTGGTAAGTTGATATTGACATTCTTCAGTAGGTTGTACAGTTCCATAAATCTCTTGTTTCTTTAGCAGGACGCAAACGGATTGGGAAAGGAACAACATCCTTAATTCGTATTGGCATTTTCTTAGGCAGTGATGGTGAAGGAACATCGTTATGGGTAGGGGCACCATTCGGATTTGTCCCTTTTATGGAACCAGTAACATATTTATTGGAAGACTTATGAAGTGGATCAACTGGTTTAGAAACATCTTCCTTAGTAGGCGTTGGCGTATTGTCCTCGACTTCGACTTCTTCATCTTGATCAACTATCCCATTGTCGACCTTCTTTCCACTGCGAAGGATATGAACCGCATACGCTTGCTCTGCCTGGCTTGGAAGTTTACCCTTCTCGTTATTTGATCTCGCAATGTCAGCCGATAATTGTCCTATCGTCCTATCCATCCTTTCCATATTCTTAACAAGATCATGCACTACACTAGAGAGGTTGTCAATTTTTGTATTCACTTTCGCAAGTCTCTCTCTATTGCTGAGTGTCTCGGCCACTTGGTTTTGCTGCCAAACCAATAATTGATCATTTGGTTGAGATGTAGTAGACACCTTCCCTTGCGCATGGAAATCATTTTGGGGTGGTGTTAATGGTGCTTGAGCATGTTTTGGTGGTGGATATTGCGGATCGGGTGGCATATAATTTGGGCTTCCTGGGCCCCACTTAAAAAGAGGATTCTCACGTTGCGAGGGAAACTTCTTTTGATTTTGAAAGTTTTGGATTGCGTTAACGTCTTCCTGCTGTTCAACATTGTTCGGACATATTTCTGGTAAATGCTGGGGGGATCCGAATTGGTAACACGTGGTGGTAGTTTTCTTAGAAGAGGCCTTGCTCGCTCGCTCGGATTTCCAGGCTGTTAATGTCTCGTCAAAGATTACCCCGCATTTTGCCTTGACTAAATTATTGTCGTCTATATTAGGGCCAGGATTGGAAATCTCATTAATCTTTAATTTACAAGGCCGAGAGTTGGTTTGTCTAGATTTTTCGCTTTGCTTTTGCAACACTCGTCTTGCCTCGGTGGCCGTCAAATCTCCGAAGTCTCCTCCAGCTGCTATTTCAACTTCCCTTTTCCCATGGTCCAACAATCCATCAAAGAAAAATTGGTTAGTCATCTCCGGAGAATAGTTATGGTGGGGGCAAGCTTGCAAAATGTCTTGTAACGCTCCCAAACTTCATGAAATAGCTCTCCCTCCAACTGTTCAAAGGTAGTTATTTGTCTTCGAAGATGCCCCGTAGTTTGGGCTGAATAGTGTTGATTTAAGAATTTCTCGCTTATCACACCATTTACCGCTATTATTGCACAGTGTCCACTTACTCTTATCAATGTTATATAAGTATGTAAATGCTTCTGGATCCTAGACTTTAATCTGCTCCATTATTTTGTGAAAGAATTAAACTCTGGGTTCTAATCCAGCTTTGAAACACATATCCTTCAGTTTCATAGACTTGAAATACATATTTAAGTTAGAAGAGACATGTCGTAAATAAAAATAGTTGTATCCAAGAGGTGGCAGGAATGCCAGAACTTGTTGTAGTGTCCAGCATGTCGGTCAGATATAAGACAAACCCCTTCTATGTCGTGAATAATATGTTTCACAACCATGTGAAGGAACCAATGCCACGGTTATAACTCTGTCAATCAATAATTACATAAGTTAGTGGAATGACTTGTTGGTTTGTATCAGTCTTACATGCCATCAACAACGTGTGCTTGTACTTTCCCACTAAAAAAGTTTCATAAACAATGATGACTTTGCGACAATGTTTAAAAGTCTCGATACATGGTCTAAATACCCAAAATACAAATCTTAACATATGCACACCAAGTACTCCCGAAGATTTGTGTAGCCACTCGACCGTTGTCCCTGGGTTGTACCTCTGCAATGTCTCCATGTATTTCTATAAATGTTGGATCGAGATCTCTCATCCCCCATACACATTTTCATGAGTTCATCAAAAACCTTGCCATGCCTTGTGATATGACACTTTATAATCTTATTCTTGTTCCACAACAATCTGGACATGCAAGGCACTATATAAAGAATCACTCTTGATAGAAGTGGTAACGAGCATAGAAATCATAGTTCTACACAAATTGGGGTGATCATCATATGTAAGAGATGAAAGATATTTGTGTGCAGAAACCAAAATCTAGTGATTTCCCAAACACCCTTTCGTTTAAGGAAACTAGTGCGGAGACACCATTCGAATTTAGGTGAGTGGTTAGTTGATAAACTCTGAATATCTAGATTATTCACCCCAAGTTGTTTCGTAATACAAACAACTTTCCAAGATTTTCGGTTGCTCAGTTCCACTTTATATGCACACTTGGTGACACGTACAAAGTAATCTTTAACAACCCACGTCATATGTTTTTTTATTTCTGTATATCATGCCTTTTCTCAACACTCCTTCATATTTGTCGTAGTAGTAGTCCTACTGAGGGACACCAATAGAATCATTAAGGATGTCTTCATAGTCACAATTATAAAATGGTATGTTATTGTTAAGTCCAGATCCTCCATCCACTCATTTATGGGTTTTAGGGACACGTTCAACTACAATAGGTTCAAAATGATCTTCGGTATTCTACTACCAACCAGAAAGAACTCCTTGTCTGTTTCATTTGCGTCATTTGATTCTCCTGGGCTCTGTTTTGAATCGCTACCTTCATCCGGTCAAAAGTCATCAGTGGTATAATTTGGGATCACAAGTGGGGATGCTTGTTGGGATCTAAATTTAGATAATCGACATTAGCTGTTCCACCCTCATATCGTAGCAGTGATGCGTACATGTCATAATCATTGCTAGAAGTAATATTCGCCATATATTACAATTACTTCTAAAATATACAAATTAACCAAGAATTACAAGGGTTAAAGTTTTAAATAATTAGCAAAATTTTCACATAACTAATAAATTTTTCCACAAACAAATAAATTCAATATTCATAAATAATTAACAACAACACAAAATAAATAAATTAAAGTTTTCACATAATTAACAAACTTTTCTCAAACAAATAAATTCAATATACATAAATAATTAACAAATAAACTCAAAACCAATAATTTAAAACTCACACATAATTAATAATTTTTACACAATCAAAAAAATTTAATATTCATAAATAATTAAAAATAAACACAAAATAAATAAATTAAATTTTAACATAATTAATAATTTTCTCACAAACAAATCAAATAAATATTCATAAATAATAAGAAAACAAACAAAAAATAAATAAATTAAAATTTTCACATAATTACAAATTCTTTCAGAAACAAATAAATTCAATATTCATAAATAATTAACAACTAAATAAAAATGAATGAATTAAAATATTCACATAATTAATAATTTTCTGAAATAAATAAAATCAATCTTCATAAGTAATTAACAACTAAACACAAAATTAATAAATTCAAATTTTAACACAATTAAGAAAAATCACAAAAAAATAAATTCAATATTCATAAATAATTAACAACTAAACTCAAATTCAAAAATAATAAATAATACATTCATCAACAGCAAATGATTATTTATAAAAGCAAATAAATAAAAATTTACAAAATAACTAGTTTTTGTAAAATAAATAAAAAATTTTAGATTATAAACTACCTTTGGACACAAGCTGTCTGGCGGCGGCAGTCGCTTGCTACCTGGAGCTTGCCGCCGCC
>BMAC01000059.1:2454813-2473662 GCA_014905375.1 Phtheirospermum japonicum | reverse complement strand
TAACATAAATAGATGAAGAACTGAGATGAGACGAGAGGAAGAGGAGAGGGTTAGAGTTCATTAGGGTTATTTTCCTAAAAGCTTTTTTTTTACAAAAATACTCACGATGCTGGTGGCAACAGAGTCTCAACCCAAAACCTTTTTTTTTTCAAATTGACCTGGGACGCTGTTGCCACCAGCGTCCTGGATTTGAAAGTCTTTTTTATTTTTACAGATTGACCCGGGACGCCAGGTAGCGAAATATTATTATTATTTTTAATTTGGCCCATATTTATCTCTTTTGACCGAAATAGTTTGGGACACGGTTGGCAACCACGTTTCGCTTTAATTTTTTTATTTTTTTTAATTAGTGGGGCGCTGTGAGTAACAATGTCCTGATCCAATTTTTCTTAATTTTGCCCACACTTGTATTATTTTGTCCATTTCCAATAAAACTCATATTATATATTTAATTTTGCCATTAAAATCACGTAAGGTAAATAGAAAGAGATAAATTAACCCACTTATAAATAAAAAGGTAATTCTTATAATTTCCCTAATAAAATAAAGGTAATTTTTACAATTTCCCTAATAAAACCTAGGTGCGGTGCAAATATGTGCGCTCTTTCAAAAATGAAAGTTGAGCCCAGTTCTATCGATCCGAAAAGCTTTTTGGCCCATAGATTTTATATATAGTGGTGTCAAAATAGTCCGACTAACTTTTATTATACATCACTTCAATAAATAAAATAAAATACATGTCATTATCTTATTAAACATGAAACAGAACCTTTTTTATAAAAAGCTTCGTGACCTTCATTTTTTTTTTTTTTTGAGAATTTTAATTATTCACCCAAAAAATCAATTCTCATATATTCTATTATGGGTTGTGAAACTAGAGAAAATAGAGAAGAAATTGAAATAAATTAGAGAAAAGGGTGATGAAAGAGTGTGTTGTATTATGAGAACTAGAGTCTCTTTTATAGGTACAACATTAGGGTTAAGGGGTAGAAAGGTCATTCATATAATATATAATAATTACAATTAATTAATTAATTACAACACTCCCCCTTGAATGATCTTAAAAAGTTTTCCTCGTTAAAACCTTGTCAGGAAAACCCAATGGGACAAAACCTGGTTGAAGGAAAAACAGTACAACCCTACACCCCCTGAAAATCAATACAATAGATCTTTGAGTCGATGCATGCAAATCTTGTGTACTAATCTTCTAAACGATGATGTTGACAAAGCTTTCGGGAATAAGTCTTCCAAAGTATCATATAAGCGAATTTGCTGGATATCGATATCGTCATTTTATTTGAGACCTTGTGTGTAGAAGTTCGAGATATATATCTTGTCTTGTCACCTTTTATGTAGTCACATATGAGTTGTGTCATATACGAAATATTTCTTTTCACACTTATAGTGTTCAAATGATGTCTCATTAAAATCTTGCCAGAAAAACCCCGTGGGACAAAAAAAACTGATCAAAGGAAAAAGAGTACCACTGCTCCTCCTGACTTCAATTGGTAATAGTTCTTGAGTTTATCATATGTCTGTCTTCAAACTTTGAAATATTATATGATTTATAAACTCCTAATGAGTTCTATACCATATGTGGATGTTTACACATCATTATTATGCAAAGAATGTGCTTCGTTCCAAGGAAAAACCCGATGGAAAAAATCCGAGTGAAAGAAAAAGAGTACATTATTCGTTGAATATCCTCAAAAAGGTTGCCTCATTTAAAAAACCTTACTGGAAAAATCCAATGGGACAAAACCTCAGTTAAGGGAAAAAGAGTGCAATGCATATCTCATCATATTAACTGATAATGTTATGAATACGCTTCAAGCATATCAAAATCCTTCCAGGATTTTATTTCGTTCATGATATTGTTCTATATTATCGGTTGAATGAAACTTCAAGTATCCATATCATCCACCACGTAAAAGAATGCTCTTGTAGCATAAATATTTATTTATATATTATTGACAAAATATTTCATATGAATAAACTTATAGTCAAACATATAGCAATCTATAAGATTGTATATTCAATCTTGGCCAAACAATTGTGTCAATAACTTTTAATTAATTCAAAAATACCATCCTCGCTATCATTGAGCTCATGAGTATAGATATAGTCGACTAATTTTCTTATTGATTCTATTTGATCCAATTATATAGACATAACTTACCAAGATCTCTTTTTCTAAAATTATCATTAGGTACCTAAACCTCTTCAAAGGTTTATAATTTATTATGTATGTTTGTTGTACTGGAGTATAACATTTAGTAAGAAGACCATCACAAATAATTACTCCATATAAAGGATAAATATTTGAATCAATCGTTACCATGCTTCAGGCATGCCATCTTAATCCTCTTATAGGATTTAATATACACTTTCAAGTTCGAGCCATTCAACTTGAAAACCATTGATAACCTTATAGTCAGTAATCTAAAATGCAAATCTTTGCTATAAACTACAAGTTTGCATTAAACTTTGTGAGAATATATTTACGCATTCCATATTTTAGGTTACCATGACATATGCATTTAATTATTTTTTTTTTTGTTACCACGACATATGCCTATTCTCCCCATAATGCTGAGAATATTTTATTGTACGATGACTAATAAATTATGATAAAATTGTATCTTTATTTGAAATGTTCTCAGCATTTTCTATCTATTTTGACATGTGGTGGGGCGATTACAAAAATTGCACTTGTTTAACTTTTGATGGAGGCTTCTGACTAAGCCATAGACGGGGGGTATCACATATATATTCATATTTGACATATCTAATGCAACTAGAGAAATATTCATTTCACATAACTACAGAAATTGTTCTCATGAAATGATATAACAAATATCATGAGGCATATCAACTGTTTTTGCCAATCATAATCAATTGAATATAAATCATCAATGACTTTTGAGAATAAGTTCACTATCACACGATAAGCGTCTTTATTAGGTACTTATGGTACTTTTCACTCATTGCCAATTGAACAAATATTCTCATAAACTTCTAGTTATGAGATAATAACCCATGCAATCTTCTAGTGGGTCCAATATTTAGAAGTAAACATGGAGGGTGAATGGGCCCAAAATATCTCACCCCTTAATATAAAATATGAATATTATTGAAACCTAATTTCATTTAAACTATTGAGGATTTAATGGTTAATTTTGTTGAGAACATGTAGCATTAAAAAGAAATAAAAGAATCTCCACACTCCTCACATATTAATAAATTGTTATGGTCATACCAGCCTTACAAAATCATGATAATACTAAACTTCAGGTTCAATATGAAAAAGTAATTTCTAACTCCTTTGGAGTTTTTATTGAACTTTCGGGTCAATATAAGAATATATGATTTAGTAACAATTTATAGTACAAATTAATTCGACGTTAAATTGTCTCAAGTTCTTATAGATAGTTCAAGTAAAATCAAACTCCTAGTTGATTTATATTCCAAATTGTATTACGACAAACTTGTAACTCAAGTGGTATCACTAACCCTTTAAAATGGTGTTAATAAGGGTTCAAACCCTGAACCTATCATTTTTTTTATTTTTTATTTGAGGTTTATCTTTACTTTCTAACCACTCTGCCCAACTGATTAAAATAATATTCTAAATCATATCAAAACAATTACAAAAACATTACTTACGATATTATTGAGACTTGTACTACTTCAAGAATACAATCAATTTAAAGCTTTAAATTTTATAAGAATCCAAAACATATAAATAATACTTATGATATATATTTTAAAAAAATTTGATATGTTTTGTATAAGAAATATGATCTTCAAGGCATTATCAAGTAGTAATGATTGATTTGATTTGTTACTCCTTCGTGAGTATACTTGGTTTTTAATATTTCAAATGACAAAGTGTCCTTTTTGAAAAGCGAGAAGTATCCAATTGAATATTTGGCATAAATAGCACTACTTCAGAACAATATATCAATATTTTTCAAGAATATAAAATTATCAAATAAATATATAAATGATTTTCAGGGTATATAATGTTCGTAAGAAATATTATTATTAGTTGTGCTACTTCAGGAACAACAACTTAACCATAATGTAAATAATACAACGACATGTAAATAATGTGTTTAATAATTAAATAAGACATATAATAAAAAAAAGTTTCTTCAAGAGCATGTTAATATTCTTCTGTAATACTATATATTATTTTTCATTAGAAAATATGGATTATATGTCCTATAATGTTCTTCATGAACATATCATACTCAACTGAGAAATTACAATATACCATCACATTTCTTCAGAAATCACAATTATATTTTAATAATCTTCTATACTATTAAAAATTGTAAAATCGTATTTCGCAAAAATACTATGATAAACATGAGTTTAAATAAATTTTATACAGTGCGCAAATACACAGTTTATATAATACAAATATCTCGAGTCAATTATCGGCGCCGGCTGATTATTGAAAATATTTCATGCAAAACCCCACTCATATGGGATGAGTCGCAATCCACACGTTATTTAAAACCACTTGGTTTCTCAACAAGATACGATCTTTATCTCCCGGCCGGCTCCGTACACCACGTCATCACCGTCGCCTACCCAACCAATCACAACATTAATCAATCATAATATATATATATATATATAAAAGTAATATCATACATGAAACACAACATAATTAGCTCTAAAATAATTACAAATTAAACCCTAAAATAAAACTTAATTGCATACTAAAATCATTCACAAATCCATAAATCAAGCATAAATTCATAAATTGAACCCCAATTCAATTTCTCCAGATGTGTGGTGATTGAACTTCGATTACTTCAAAGTTCTACTACAAGAAAAATAAATTTACCTACAAAAGTTGTTAGTAAAAACTATGAAAATAAAGAATTTAGGTAAAATTATTATCAGTAAATATTTGGAATCATAATCTAAAACTGTTAATAAATACCTACAACATTTTTTTCAATTAGTTGCAAGTTTGGTATCGACTTTTCGGTATTTGGTTGATATAGTTTGAGAAATTAAATAAATTTCATTATATCATTATAATGTTAAATTGTACAGATATTATCACTCATAACACAGAGTTCAACATAGAGGGCACATACATCGCACGGGCTAAACACCCAAAACTCAATCCATTTAAAAAGAAAGAAAAATCACTTTATAACATGTTCTTAGATCATTGGAATCGATAATATAAGTTTTATGTAGTGGACAATCTTATCACTTGAACTAACTCACGTTGTCGACTATGTAACGATTTACCTTTGATTTTTCTAAATACACACACACACATACAAATTATTATGTTCTATTAATAATTCAATATTATTATTCTCACATTGATTGAACTAACATAAACAATCACAGTTCGTTCGTGCATCGCACGGGTTAAGCACTAGTTATATTTTATAAACAAAAATACCATTATTCATAAATAAGTTTCATCCCTTTTATTTAATCCTACATAACTTACATTGAGTTGATTTCTGTTATACTTTAAATAAGTTTCATCTTTCTTGTTTAGAAATTATTTTAATTATGGCAAATCTGAAAAAGATATTTAATAAATCCGAAAAAAAAACTATTTAAAAAAAGGAATAATGTAAAATGATAAAAAAGAATTAGAAAAAGTAAATTATGTATCTCATTCAACAAATATCTTTTTTCTAAATAACTATTTAATAGATTATAAAATGAAAAAATACGAAAAAAAACAAAATATAAAACTTTATAATATAATACTAAATAAATCTCGAAACTTGAAACCAGAAAAGTATATAATAAATTATAATTTAAATTTATATAAGTATTTTATAAATTTGAAAAATAAAAAATTTAAAAATATTATAGACTATTAATATAAGTCATTAAAAATCACAAAGTAATTTAAGTAAATTGAGAAAAATAAATATTTAATCATTACTTAATATATTTAAAAAAATAAAAACATAACATAAATTAATAAAGTATAATAAATAAATTTAAAAATACTTTTAATCCAAAAAAAAAAAGTTTGATTAACTTCTAAATAATTATTTCAAAAAGCAGAAAAGAAAAAAAATGAATGTTATAAAATAAAGAAAACTACTAAAGAAACAAACGAAAAAAAAGTACTAAAAAATAAAATGTTGGGTCACAAAATTAATTGAGGATTTTATTTAACAAGATATAAAATGTTATAATATAGTACTAATTTATCAAAACTTGAAATAAAGCAAATTATTTTTAAATTATGTTTTAACTTATATATTATTTAATAAATATGAAAATTAAAAACAATTAAATTATTGTAAAATAATAATATAAGTCGTAAAAATTTTATGAAGTTATTTAAATGAATATATAAAATAAATATTTTACATGAGTAATTACTTAATATATTTAATAATGAAACATAATAGAAAATATTTAGGATTTTTTTTCTTGGTAATAGAGTGAAATAAAAATATTTGGAAAATAAAAAGGAAGGAAAAATAATATTTATACAAGAGGATTTGAACTCCAAACCTATAGGTTAGAGGAAGACATTATAAACACTACACTAGGAGGTCTTCTTTATTTATTTCTTGCAATAGATAATTCTTATACAGAACCTTCAAGTTGTCCGAACCAAGAAAACTTGTAGATCTGGGATGCTCCAAAAGCCGACACGTTAGAAGCGGACCAAGGAGACTTCGACACGTGTGAATAAAAGGTACGTTTAACCAACATATAGGTTATAGTTCAATACAATTAGTATGATGGGGTTATAGTTTTAATTTGCATTATTTTTTATTTTGATTTATTTTTTTAGATTTATTTTATATTAATTTATAATTTAATTATAAGTTTTTAAAGTTTATTTGAACTATATTGTGAAATTTTAATATTATTTTATTATATTCTTATTTTTTTTTCTCAAATTTGTTATAAGATTAATTATTCATATGATTTTATAAAATAAAAATATAAAATTTTATAATTTATATTTAGAGTTTATCAATAAAATTCATAATTGTTTAAAATAACTATATGTTTTCTAGAGAAAAATATGGCTTTCTTTTGTTATTAAAAATGTCAATATGGTTTTTAAGTAAAAATTATGCAATTACAAATGATAGTCAAATGACAAATTATACGTTGCAATTTTTCTTGAGGGAATAGCTAACCACATAGGGTGTAATAATTATCTGATTATAAAATTACCCAACAAAAGAAATTCATAACATATTTAATAAAATAAGAATATAATGATTTATAATTAAATCTAAATTAATTATTTCAGAAATATGAAAAATAAATAAAAATGCATGAAATAAGAATTTATAATTATATATATTAAACTTAAAAATAATAATAAAACTAAGATTAGTTAATTAATTATTTATATTTGAATTAATCATGTTAAAAAAATAAATTGATAGTAATTAGTGATAAGTTACTTAGATATAAATATTCATAAATAATTATTTTTTCATAAAATTAAAAATAATAGATGATTTATAATTTATTTTTGTTATGCCCTCAATAGTTTTGATATTATTTCTTACACCAAATAATTATATAAGAGTAATTAATTATTCTTTATTTCATAACTTACTATTAATAATATAATTTCTTTATAGGGTAATTAGTATATGCAGTATATTGGTTTTGCGTTTATAGCACCTAAGACATTTTTGGAGTGAACACAGTACATGTAGTATACGAATTTGTAGTTTTGGTGCATCGGACAGCCCGTTGGATATCAAAGGAGGCGGTTCATAAGAAGAACTATTTCAAAAGATTTTAAACTGTTGGGGGTGGAATATTCTCCATACATGAGGTGATTTTATACAAGATCGCTTTCATTTTAAATTTAGTGAATAAATTTTAGAAATAAAAATTTATTTTATTTATTTATTAGGTGACTTCATATTTTTCTTAGTTATTTTATTATTTTAAAACATTTCTTGGTTTTTTTTTTGTATAAATAACTATTTACCATTTAGTTATAATTTATTATATTATTTTTCGATGTTAAAATATTTTGAGATTTACTTTATATTATCTTTTAAAAAAAAATACTTTTACTGATCATGTTTACAAATTTATTTTGATTATCCATACAAAGTAATTTAGTTTCTACACTTTACCATATAAAGCGCACACACACACACATTGTTTTATTTATTTAGTGTATTCTCCCCTGTATTATGAGATAGACATGCAATAATTTATCCATTTAATAAAGATGAGCTTTTCTATGGAGATAAATAGAATGTCATATGTTAAATAGGAAATAATTTTTATTAAACACGAATATTTATTTGCAAATGTCTCATTTGACCTTCGAGTTTAAAAATTATTACAAGAATAAAATAAATATATAATAAATCTAGAAATATATAAAACGAAACTAAAAAAAGTAGAAATAAATTTATAAAAAATATGAAGAAAATATATAAGACTTCAAGGAGAAGCTTTTGATTTTGATCTTTAATTTATTTTGTTTGGACTTGGTTTTTTTTTCATAAAGTCATGGATCCTACGCAATGATGAAATTTAATTCAACTTAATACATGTATGTAGGGATTTGTGGTATAACAAGGGTGCGTTTGTAAATCCGGGTGGGATAAGACAATTCTATCCCATCCCACTCAGCTAAAATTATATTGGTGTTTGTACAACAGGATAGTGTCTATCCCGAGCAAATGGTTTGTAAACAATCGAGCGTTTGTGTTGGTTGATATTTTTGGATAACCTGTGAAAAGGCTAAAATACCCCATCCTGAAGATGTATATGTTCTAAGCACAGTTTGAAGGACGAACCATAAAATCGGCATCACCCCATAGGAGGAATAATTCGAAATACTCTAAATTCGTGGTGAAAGAGGTAAAGTGGGTTCTTGAAAATCTCAATTCGGCCAGACGGACGGCATCCCATCCGGAGTCTGGAGCACCCAGGACCTTCTCCATCATTTATATGCACACATTCGGAATTTTCGTTATTCTGCCATCACGAGTTCTGCACGAGGCACGGTGCACCATTCGGAATATGACGCACATGAAGTGGGACTCGATTTACAGGTATGTTGGTTTATGGGAACTAAACTAGATTTATCTAATTAGGGTTTCGGCATTTCTGGGGGTTTCCTTTACATTTCTTCATTTCACTATCAATTACTGTCCACACCAAATCGTATTGCAATTTTCAGCGGCTATCGCACTCCCATTAATTTTTTTCGATTGCCCAGTTTAGGTTGCTACTGTGAGGATCGTGTTGTTTGGTTCGCATTGCTGTTGGTTTGTACTGGGTTGGATATTGTCCGAGCAAATGAGCACCTCTTATGGTTCGTCGTCACCTTGTCCGCGGAATGTCATGTTAAAGTGTTCGATTTGTCATAGGGATCTCCCAATCGAATACTATTGTGAACTCCCCATTCGGGTGTTGACCTCGCGGATGTCCAAGAATCCAGATCGGCGATTCTTGACTTGCCCTGTCAAAGGCGTACGTAATTATAAATATTCCTCCATTTTTTGTATTCTAAATTATTCGATGTCGAAGAAGTTATTGGGTTTTTATTATGTGCGGCAATGTTGATGCATTTTACTCCTTTCATGTTGCAGGAAAAGAAATGTGAAATTTTCATTTGGGTTGATCATTGCTCTGACGAACAGCTGAGAACTATGCTTGACCAGTTGCGCAATGAGATGAGTAGCGTCCTGGCGGAATCATTAATGTATAAGAAACAGGCATGTCAAAATAAACTTTACAGGCGTTTCGCATGGGTTCTTGTTTTATTTGCTGTTGCTTTTGTTTATGCGGTGACTGGAAACTGCATATTTTACGTTGGTAATGGCATAGGTTCCAACTTATGTAATAAATTCTCGGTTACGAGGTGATACATTATTTTGTTATTGTTATTAAGGTGTCACCATGGACATGGAGTTCTTTGCAGTTACCGTTAGGATGCTTAAGTTAATTTTTAGATGTCTTTTGTTTAACATTTGGAGAGCCACGTCCGATTGCATACTTTGGCATGTACTTTCTCAAGTTGAGTGCATAAGTGGCAAAATTTTGAATTATGTGGGGCCCAGTTGTCATCCTATTGACATCACTGTTCTTGAATGATAATAAAGAATACATTCCTTCTTGTACATGGTTTTTCCAGCTATTGTGCATGCTTTAATGAGTGAAGAATTCAGTAAGAAAACACATCATGTTGAAAGGGACATATTCCCTGGTTCATAATGGCTGTTTCTTACTAGAAATGATGTCCCTTGAATTTAAGTGCATTATTGTTGTATCTAATCCTCAACCACAAACTTGTATAAGCTTATTTATATGAACAATTTTGTTCTTGAGAAATACGCATCCAACAAACACCCCTGCAACATGAGCACATGTAAGCATTTCGAAAGCGAAAGCTCAAACCAACTAAATCCTTTTCCCACGAAACAAGAAGACTTTTTGTACACGTCTCGTTGGACACCTACCGTCGACAAAACTTTTATCAATGGGCTTATTGAAGCAAGGGAGGCTGGTATATTCAAGACAGGTGAGAATTCCACGAATGCGATTGGCTACGCAATCGAAAAACTCAACCACGAGCTGGGTTAGTGCTTCACCTACGACGAATGTGACGACAAGCTTAACCTGCTTCGTAATTGTTTTCGTGTGTTCCATTGGATCCTTTGGCTAGGACGACCCGACGAAGGTTTCGCGTAGCTCGCCAACGATTCCATCCCTGCACTACTAGATCGGTGATGGTGATACTATCCATCGAAGTTGTTCTCGCCCAACCAATGCGTAATGTTAATAACTACTACAACATGACTGAAGCAATACGAGCACAAAGAAAATAGTAGATAAAAAGAACTTGGGAGATTTCAATGGAAACAACATGAAAAGGGAACAATTCATTAAACGTGCGCATTTTACCCGCCTACATCTACATTTTGAACTAAATATCACAACCGTATGTCTAAGTGATTGCATGAATGGGAAGATGATCAAACGTCAAACTAGGGAGCATTCCCCTAGATAAATTCAAAAAATAAATATATGATTTCTACATGGTAGCGTGTATTGCAGTTGTAATTTGTCGACATAAGTGTATCTCCGATCTAAGATACACTCCTCCACTCCTCGTACATGGATTCCGCAAATGTATCTCGCCAGTTTGTCCACTCGTCGGATGGTTGCACTTGATCTACGAAGTCTTCCAGAGTCGCATCTACATCTGCAGCACCGGTTTCGGAGGCCTCAATAAAAGCCTCAATTGGTTCTACGACCATAGTGGTACGAATGAAATTATGGAGTAAACAAAAAGCCATAATCATTCGATTTTGGGTTGCAATGTTGTAAAATGCAGGACTCCGAAGGATAGCCCATCTCTTCTTAAGTATCCCGAACGACCTCTCAATAGCGTTACGAGCCTTTGAATGACGTAGATTATAGAGTTCTTTGTAATTCTGAGGGCCCTCAGCACCACTACCCCACTCATCTAAGTGATGCCTAACACCCCTATAAGGTGCAAGAAACCCCGGACCATTCGTGTAACCACAGTCACAAAGATGTTGTCCTGGAATTGTTTGAAAGTTCGGTTAAGGTTCAAATTTATTTCAAATTGTGTGATATGAAGTATATGGAATAAAGCTAAATTACATACGATATATATAAGATGGTTGAAATTGGTTTATATACCATTGGGTACTTTCAAACCATTTCGCCTAGTGATTGCGTCCCGTAGCACACGGCTGTCTGCGGCTGATCCTTCCCAACCGGTGAGAATGAATATGTAATTCATATTTTGGTCACAGACACCTAAGACATTAACAGACACATCGCCTTTGCGATTTCGGTAATGGTCCTTTTCCCTAAAAGGCACCTGAACTTGAATATATGTTCCGTCCAATGCACCTAGACAGCCCTACGTATTTAGACAGAGAGAAAAATAAAAGAAACAGAAGTTAGGAATAGTATATTTGTTTAACGGTTCTAGGGTTTCACTAAGTTTATTGGTGTTGTTAGAATGTACCATAAACCATTTCTAGTTGACATCGGTGCAACTTTCATCGATCCCTTTGGGGGTAACGGCTAGTAGAGGATGCAGTCTTAGAACCGCATCCAAGACAAGGTGAAAGTGCTTGCTAATTGTCTGTCCGAACCGCAGGAAGACATGTTTGACAACACGATTTTTTGGGTGATGGGCTATTACGGACAGAAATAACGCGACTTGTTCGCTAACTAGTATATCATGAGAGGGCAGTAGACCCCCGACATTCTCTAATAGATAACACAACCTACCGAATGCATTCTTATCTATTTGAGATTTTTCGACACAGGTCGTGTCACTTATGTCAACTAGTCTGCGTAAGTGTGAAATCTGAAGTGGTAGCCTTTCAACGAGTGGTTCGCGTACGCTATCAAGGGATCTACGATGCTTACGGTGGGTTGACACGAAAGTCTTTTTATAGACAAGAACAAGCATCAGAAAAGTCTTTATCAGTTTTAAAGTGTTTTCGATGATCAAGGCCAGCTCAATGTCATCCTCACTAAACTCCATGGCCCGTATTGTCTTACCTATGTCAAAGTGGTGATTTGGAACAACAGGAGAAATCCAGTATTAGGTAGTACTCACACTGCCAACTCGAATAAAACACAGAATTGAAACACAAATCCTAACATAAGCATGATCTGTTCCGTTATGTGATTGGGGTAATGAAAGGATGGTTGTGTATCGTAGCAGGAAATTGTCGTTTCAAGATTTTAGTCACATCAAATTCATAATATAAAGGCTCCCTATCGGACATAAAAACAATGCCAGATATTGAATCTAGACACACCACACATAGTGTGACACGTGTGAAATGTTTATGTCAAAATATTATTCCACTACAAGCATAACGATTTTAGGAGGTTGGGTTCAAACATCATATCCTGGACTTCAAACGCACGACCCAGTTACGAGTCCTATTTATGCCTCTCACCTAATATAGATGAATCAATCACGTACCACAGTCAAGTAATCAAGATTTCAAATGACCATACATACATAAGCGAAGACCTTTTTCTAACACACATTTAATGTAGTACAAAATAACATAACCAACCACAAAGGTGGATAGGCTGAAGACTATCACAATGCAAATGGAGAGCACAATTTCATTTACGTCACATTTACTTTCTCCAAAACATAGTTTACAACTAAGTTTGTGCACGTACAATAAGACATTCATCAGATTCATATAACATACAAACTGTTACCTAATTTCTACTTTTAATGAGCACAGAGAAACGGCTTGTTAAGACTTTAGGCATCACGGTAATTTATATCCACACAATTGCAGAAACAAAATAATTAATAACACAAAGCACGTTTAACACATACCTGTGGGTACGCACAATTGAAGAACAAACCCACCGACAACCTAACGATCACCCAAGCCCAGTTTGAAATTGTATTCGAACAACAGATGAACTGCCACCACTGCAAGCACAATACAAACCCGGTTATGGGGTGTAGATAATATAGTTGATGAAGTTAACAATATTGCATAAATTAGATGGAACTCCTCTCAGTGTAACTGAGACCATGTACAAAAATGTATTGATATTAAAAAATAAGAAAAAAAAAATAAAAGAACCACATTAAAAAAAATAATGGTATTGGATAAAAGATAAATCCTTGGAGGAGCAGCATATTTTATGCATCTGCAAAGAAGTTCTGAGACCTTGGAATAAAAATAGAGAATCTTTGGTAATAACTGGCTTAGAGTCGTTCCCTTTTCGTCTCCCATTTTTGATCAGATAAGGAAAAAAAATGTCTAAACGTCTAAATTATAAAACACCAGAAAAAGGATGGTTCGCCTACCACTCATGAAGTTTAATGAACTCAGTATAATATTATTCTTCCTACTCTATAACAGAACAAAAAAAATTAAAAAATTTAATCCACAAACAGAGTGCAAACCTCTTCTCGCAATATGAAAATCTTCTCCATGGGGTAATGGCTTCTAGGCTTTCTATGGTTCGAAGTATCGAACTCACCGGTTTCTTCTCCACGGCGTATTCTAGGGTTCGCACTCGTGAATCTCTCAAACTCGCCTTAGTGGCGCAACCTTTCTTCCTCCAGATCCAAAAGAGCGTTTCATTTCTAGGGTTTCTCCGCGTGGAGGTGTTTTATTGTGGTGTAACCGTAATTCATTGATCTACCAAGGGCAAAATGGAAAAACTACATGGTATTTCGGGGTACAAATGTAATTTCCCATAGCGGGCGGAAATGGGATTAACCAATTCGAGGGGTCCAGGCATGATGAATTAATCTGACATCTAATGGATGGCGACCGGGCCAGGACTCATCTCCCGGGCTCACTACTCTGTTTTCAAATGCCTAACCGGGTGAGATATCCCACCAGTCTTATCCGATCGTGCTTTGCAAACGCACCCCAAAAGTATTAACAAATTAGACCTGGTCAACCATATATGGGTAAGTTAACGAGCAAATTTGAAAGAAATGAAAGTCAAGACGCGTAACATCGTTTCGACAAGGTGAGCAAATTTGAAACAAATGAATCTTAGTTGAAACCTTCAATTGTATCTGCAGTCCACTCCTTTCTTCACACTCTTTCCCGACCCTACCTTGACATCACATGCAAGCCACCTCGCAGCACGGTGATGGAGCAACAACAACGCAGCGATGTCGATCATGACACGACGAGACCACGATTGTGCAGCGTTAGGTTCGTGGTTCACTGATTTTGACGGTGTTGGTTCCTGGATCTAATTCTTTCGTTGGTTTTTTGGGACTCTCCGGCGAGGCGAGGCGAAAGCTCGGTTGAGGTGAGTCAATGGCAGATTGACGCGGTGGGTGAAGGTGGGCTAGGCAATTGGGACCTCGGTATATTATTTGTTTTCCCTCTCTTTGATTCAACCTGCTTTATTTTTATTTTAATTTTCAAGTTTTTATGGCCCTTACAAAAAGAGAGAAGAAATAAAATAGGATGGCTCATTAATTTTTTGGTATTTTCATTGCTTACTAGCTCCACTGATTTATTGTTTTTCTTTAATTCGGTCTATTTTTTAGTTTTTTCTTTTTTATTTATTTGTGGTATTGTAAATAATATTTTTGGATCAGACCTGGTAATTTTTAACAAGAACTTGTCTTGTCTTTATATATATATATATATATATTACTTTTTTTTTTAGATCTATGAATCTATTTTGATTCCATTCTTTAGTGTAAATTTAATTTATAATTTGCTCATTATTTTCAGAGCTTTGAAGGTGCTAAAGATCCTACGACTAAGACAAATTATGAGGTTACTTATTTGGCTTTTGATAAATGGAAAAAGAATATCAAAGAGATGATGATGATGTGTTGAACGTAATGGATAGAATATCTAATTTGTCACAACCCATATACTCTCTTCCCTCTCCCAAACTTGCGCATTATCCAAGTCATGGTGTTATCTTTGATGTGCTTAGTCAATTCCTTTTTGGAAGAAATAAAGAAACATTCATGTCCGTTCTCGACAAGAATTTACAAAGGTACCATGATCAAAAGCTTTCCATATAATATTTCTCTTTAGATATGTTGGCTGCCGATTCTGAATTGATTTTGCTTCTTGAAAAATGAATCTCCATTGTCTTAACTAGATTATATGTAAAGACTTTTAGTCTTAATTTTAAGATTCCACACACCCCGGCGCCATACTTTGTTCTGCCCTCAACAGTCTTTGATTCTGATCACCTTAAAAAATTATAACTGAAAGGATACAAGTAACCAAATTAACTCGACTGACAAGATACTGTGTAAGCATCTAATTCACTCGACTCTGCATTGTGGAAGAAACTCTTGAAATGATATTGTCGAGTTGTCTTATTTGTTTTACCAAAGGCTTTTTAGTCAGATGGTCTGATTTTTATTTGGGATACTAGGTCATAATCTGAATCAACCAAATTAGATGATGATGAAAATGTAGACTTGGAGAAGAGCAATGTGCTTTTAATGGGCCCAACTGGCTCAGGTATGATTCTGTGGTTATGCTTGAGTTGTTCTTTGGTTCAGATTATGCTTGCCTGTCTGTATAAATTTATGAGTGTCGTCATGCCTTCATGGCTTTTTTTACCTCTAATTATTTACTGAGTTGTTTCTTGCATGATAAAAAGGGAAAACACTACTTGCAAAAACGCTTGCGCGTTTTGTCAATGTACCTTTCGTCATTGCGGATGCAACTACTTTGGCGTAGGTACGTGGTTGTTTCTTTTTAGTTCAGTTTTTTTTTTTCAGTTGTTAGTCATTACTGTTTCTGTCCTTCCATATATAAACCATTCAATCCGAGAGTAATTGAATGAAGCCTGCCTATTTCTTTAAATAAAATCTATTTATGTTGAATAATTAAGATGTACTTATACGCTCATCCTTGTGTCGAAAATATCATGCACTTCTTTTTGGCAAAATGATCAGAAAATTCCATGTAATGTAGTGCCAAATACTATTGGGAAAATAGCAAAGAAACATTAAAGTTAAATAATACTCAGAATCTTAGTAGGTATATTAATTTATTCATGATTAAATCTTATCCAAACAGAACTGAATATTAAAATCAGAAAGTAAAAAATATACTGACTGATTATGATTAAATCCTATCTAAGAAGAAAATGGTTTTGTCACATTACAATTTATGTCCCTGTGTAAATGTGAGGGGTTGAATAAGCATCATATATAGCCTCAACTACTTCTCTAATCTGAAGTCTTTATATCTAAACTCCTTAAGTGAAAGAGGTATAACCCTTGTTTTTTGGGATAACAAGAAGTATGATTCCATAAACTCAATAAACTACTCTAGGCAGGAAGTCGGTCTGAAATTTCTCGGGCTCTTTTATGTATTAGCATGTGAAATGCTGATAATCAGCACATTGATACGTTTAGTATCCATGAGCCCATAATAGAAGTGGAGTGCTTGGACTTGAGTTTGAGTGGTTGTGTTTCTAATTTTTCCCTTATCAGATATTTTAAATGGTTTGTTTTGTATTTAGCTCCTAGCAGTGGTACGTCATTGCACTACCGGAACTTGAAAGGGATTACAATCGAGTCACTAAGTCTCTATGCCGGATTCTCGAGGCCATGTTATTCTTAGGCTTTAACTTGTGAGTTGTGGGTATACAAGGTTCTCATTATTTTGCCGGGACTTTTATGTTTGGTTCTTTGAATAAATCATGCTCAATAATTCTTTGAATCGTTTTACGATTTTTTACAAAATTATTTTCTCGGTCACTTATCTTGCCTTAATTCGTTGATATTGTAGGAGTGGGGATTTGAGACACCTAAAGATACCTAAAGATACTGCTCGTGATGACTCGAGGACCAAAAACACAAAATTCTTGAAGCAAACAGCCTTAGGCAAAGTGGAAGGTGAAAAAATCTCAGTCAACGGCGTCATGCCTTTCGAGAAGACTAAACTTGCTCGGTGGTGATCATTTGTTAGTTTTTATATCCTCACGCACAAGTCAGTGTGCTCGCGCTGATAGGTATGTGTTTTCTTGATAAGTTTCTTTACTTGACCAAAAAAAACTTAATGTCAAATGGTGAACTATATATATATGGTTGTGCGTTATTTTTCTTTTGTATTTGTTCCTCAAAATTGATACAAGTATAACAACCCTTACTGTATTTGCTTTGTTATTGCTCTTTGATTCGTACAAATTATATTTGTTGGTTTTTTGTTGATATTGATGTAGATAAGCTTCGCATGTGATTGTGGTTTATTACTTGAAATGTTGAGATCTATTTCATAAGTTATGCAAAGTTTAGCGAGAGCATAAATTAATTGACATAAAAGTAATTTTTCTAGTTCAGGCTTCGAAGTTCTTTTTCTTTTTTTTTTTCCTCCAGACATAAAGTGAATGACTATAGTGTAAAAATTATTAACATTAAATATTGATTATACCAGGGTCTTAAATATTTTACTTTTTAAAATTGTTTGTTGAAATCATTTTAGATTCATGCCGAATGATGGAAAACGGAAGGTGAAGTTTGGTGTCATTTGCGTTCTCGACTACATTCTCAACTACATCTGAATGAATAATGTATGTATGTATATATATATATATATATATATATATATATATATATATATATATATATATATATATATATATATATTCTAGTTGGGCCTGATATATTAAAATCGGGCCTGGACTAAGAAGTACAATTAGGCCTTGATTAGTTTATTACATGATGAGCTTTGATTGGCTATACCCTGCTCCAGGCCACTAAGTAGTAAAGGTCATGGGTTTTCTTGTTTTGGGCTCAGTTACCAATTTATTTGGTTGTTAATGACCCAGTTAATGGCAGTACGTAACTGCTTATGGGCCGTGATTGGGATGGCATTGTTTTGGGTGGCTGTAATAAAAAAGCAGTGATAGTGTAGTAAAAAAGCGCTGTAATAATATTAAAAAAAGCATAAAAGAACTAAAATATAGTAAAAATCCAAAATTCTTACTCGTATTTTAACAGTGTTCTTTATACAATAATATAGTGCTAAAATTAATCACATGCGATGCTTTTAATATTCAGGTTTTTAAATTTAATTACATTTATTGAAAAACGAAATTTGTGATGCTTTTTTGTACACAGTCGCAGTGCTTTTTTTACCCGTGTGCTTTCTAGAGAGCAATGCAGTGCTCTTTTCGAAATGCTGATATTTGTCCAAAATACCCTTTTAATTAAATTAATTCAATATTTTCCATAATTACCCTGCTGACGTGTCATGTTCTCAACCATCGAGATTATCCAATCTAATGGTCAAGATTGGTCCCTAGGTTCGCATATATTGACATGGTTTCATTTGAACCCAACCCTAT